>RZIQ01000061.1:0-33584 GCA_003992365.1 Aureobasidium sp. P6 | reverse complement strand
GTTACCTCTCTATTACATCTGCTTTTGCACCTTTTTGTTCCCAACTTGCCCAATTTCAAAAAAAAAAAAAGAAAAAAGAAAAAAGAGAATTGGCTGATTGCAATCTTCTCTCGGATCCGTTCTTTCTGCAATACTCTGCACTGTTTTTCTCTTCTGTATCCGTGACAAAAGACACTGCGAGGGTTAAAAAGTACCTCTTTACAAAATGGAAGAGACAAAAGTCATGATGAACACTGAAGGGAGAAGAAAAGACGAAACAAAAAAAATCAAAGTTTCAGCAAAACATGCATCAAATTGCCCACGCCTACATGATGACTTCATCCACATTCTTCTTCCCTTTTTTCCATCGTTTCATTCATCTCAATTAAACCATCGTCTATTTTCCGGCCTTGCCAGTGGGGATTTGGAAGAAGACGGCAGGCTCGCCGTTCTTGAAGGCCTTGTCGACTCTGAAAAAGCCCTTGCGGTCAAACTGCATAATGTCATCCTCCTTCAAGTCGGCAACGTTGCAGTCGGCCAAGCACTCGGTGAGAGACGAAGTGTTTGGGTTGAGGAACTTTTCAAAGTCGTCGTCCTCCTCGAGCTTGTCCTTTGTGAGCAGGTAGTCGAATTCGTAGAGCTTGACGGGGATGAGCTCTTGGTCGGTCGAGAGCCAGGTGACCTTCTTGGAGGTTTTCTTGACGTCGCCCTGCAGGTGGAGCTCGAGTTCCAGGCTGGAGATGGGTGCGTTGCCGCTGAGGGTTGCGATGGGCGACTTGAGCGCGTCGACGACGGTGGTGGACTTTGACTTGACGATGGCGTTTCCCCAGTTCATAAGGGTAATCTCCTCGCCCTCGGCAAAGGAGGCGACGTCAACCTGGTCAAGGATGATGTTCTTGCTGAAGACGACCTTCTTCTGACCGACGGCAGGGTTCTTGGCGTGCAAGTCCTTCATGTCGGTGTGGGTTGCGGGAGCGCCAGTGACGGTAACGGTGACCTTGTCCTTGGAGTCGATGGCGGTGTAGCGACCGGCAATGGGATCGATGTGCTTCTTGTTGGTGGCCCAAATCTTGGTCCAGTCCATCAAGGTGATGGACTTGGAAGGTCCTTGAGAGAGGATGAACTCTTGGAGAGCAGGAACGGTCATACCACGGCGGCGGATACCCCTGACGGTGGGCATACGAGGGTCATCCCAGCCCCAGACATCACCCTTGTCAACAATCTTTGTCAACTTGCGCTTGGACAAGAAAGTGCGGACGAAAGCCATGCGGGCAAAGTTCCAGTTGTAGACATGGCGGAGGTCCATGGCCTTGAGCATCCATTGGAATTGAGCGTCACGGTCGTTGTACTCGGTGGTACGCAGAGCGTGGGTGACACCCTCGACGGCATCCACGACGGGGCAGGCAAAGTCGTAAGTGGGGTAGATCTTCCAGGCGTCACCGGTGCGGTGGTGAGGCTGAGGGCTGCAGCGGTAGATGACGGGATCACGCATGGCACCGTTGGGGTCCTGCATATTGATCTTTGCACGGATGAACCAGGTGGTGCCCTCGGGAGTGCCCTTCTTCATCTCCTCAAAGTGGGCGAGGTTCTCCTCGATCGAGTCGTTGCGGTGCTTGGAGTCTTGCTTGTTCATGCGCTCGTCGCGCAGAATGTCCTGGGGGGTGTTGTCGGCGTAGGCCTTGCCGTTCTTGATCATGGTGACGCAAGCATCATACAACTCCTGGAAGTAGTCGGAAGTGTGCGTGACCTGGTCAGGCTTGATGCCCATGAGCTCGAGATCCTTGACAATCGAGTCCTCAAACTCCTGCTTCTCATTGGTCGGGTTTGTGTCGTCGAATCGCAAAATCATCTTTCCCTGATACTTTTTGTGCGCAAAGTAGTCGTTCAGCAACGCGGCTTTGGCGTGTCCGATGTGCAAGTAGCCCGAAGGCTCGGGCGGGAAACGGGTGACGACACCCTTGTCGGTTCCTTGCAATCCAATGTCATAATTGCCCTGGTCGGATTTGCCCTCTGCCTTTTTGGCCATCTCCTTGCCGCGACTGGCCAGCTCGACGACGGGACGCTCGCTTTCTTCGATGAAATTGAACCAGCGGCTGACGTTGATGTAAAGACCTTGCTTGATGACGGACGAATGGGCGATGCGGTTGCCGCGAATGGCCTTCCAGACATCGAGGTCGGCGTCGGTGGCAGTGTAGCCGACAATGTATGAGCGGAGGGTGAGGTGGGCATCGAGTTCGGCGATGGGGCCCTCGATTTGCTTGAGGTTCAAGGGCTTGAAGGCCTCGGCGCGCTTCTGCCATTCGGCGATTTGTGCTGCTGCCATGATGGACGGATGCAGTCTTGTTGCTGTGGTGGTGCGTGACGAAACAGAAGGTCAGTTCGTGAAATTCACTTGTTGCTTCTGAGCTCAAACCCCCGCCGCCGCTTTTGCTTGACTCGTGTTGCCAAGCCTTCTTATCGCCGCGATAAGATCGCTTACTTCATCCGAGATACCCACGAAGTCACTTGAGAATCGAAGAAGAATGAACTAACTTGGTCGTTTGTATAATTACATAGAAAGAAGGAATCGAATGTCGATCAGAAGAAACATAAAAAGGCAGCAAAACAGCAAATCGCTAGGCTCCATCCCCCCCTTCCCATTCGCCTAGCGCTATGCATAAAAAAGTTACAAAGAATTCTCATGGTAGCGAAACGACCCCATTCATGTCAGAGTCCATCATCACAACCATGCCTGCCAGAGTGCATCGGTCGTGCACAAGTTCCTGGGCTCGGTTGCTTTGGCAACAAGATCAAGCACACTCTGACTGGCGGGCAAGTTCTTTGCATCGGGCTCCTTGGCCATTGCGACTGCCTTCTTGACGATGCCGCTAGCGTTGCGGTAGACATGTTCGCGCAGTTCACCATCCTTGATGCTCTGCTTGTGCTGCTGTAATGACCAGAAGTTCATCTCATCGCGAATGAAGATGCTGAGTTGACCTTCCAAGTCGGACGTGTCCGTCTCGGACTCCTCTTGGTTGTTGCCGCCGTTGGTGGGTGTGGGCGCGGCAGGTGGTGTCGACGTTGTTGGTGAAGAAGACGAGTCTGTCAAGCAACGTGCAATGGCCATCAAAGCAGCGACAAAAATGCCTTCGGTGTGGATCGGGCCCATCAATGTCTGGAGGTTGGGTGTCAAACGGAAAGGAACTGCTTCCGGATTGTGGAAGAACGGCTTAGCAGAAGCCAATGCAGGCACCAACTCTGAGCCCCAAATATTACCAGTAGCCCGTGAGATGTTCATCTTGTGGGGGTAACGCATCGTCATATGCATGGTAAAGGTGATGAATGTCAGAGAAGCCAATTGGGCAGAGAATTGGCGACGGAACAACCAGAGTGAATCGTACGAGGGATAAGTCTGCTGGAAGTAGTCTTGGACGACATCATTCGGCACAAACTTCTCTTGAATGGCATTGAAGGTTTCCAAACGGATGCTTGCAGCCTGTTCAGGTTTTTGCTGAGAGTATTCATCAGTATCTTGTTCTGTGACCATATTATTGGAGTTACTCACCGGTGTCAAGGAGCGGAGCTTGTCAATCTGGAACAAGACTGGATCATCCTTGTAGATTCCATTGCGACGGCAGTAGTCTTCGTAGATGCCTTGCAAGCTGATATAAGAAGCATCATCCTGAACCATGCGAATACCAGGAGATAGCGGGATCATCAAAGGCAGATGGAATTGCAAGTTGCGGCGTCTGCTTTCCTTCTTCTTTGCCAATATGCTGTTGAAAATTCTGAACAATTGCATCACCCTCTCCTCACGTCTGCTGTGTCTGGCAGTCGGGTGTTGAATGGCGAAGGGATGGACGCTACCATCATGACCGCGGATTGTCAATCTACGATGACAACCGGTGACACCTCTGACAAGCTCAACATCGGGCAAGAACCGCTCGATTCTGACAAAGTCTTGGTTCTTGTCACGGTGTTGCAGGTACTGTCCTGGCACTTCGACCTCATCGAACTTCAAGAAACGGAACTCGGCCAGATGAGTAGTCTGTTCCAGGTGCCACTTCGATGTTCTACAGTCGAGCTTTTCCTCAAATCTGTCTCTCCATCTGCGGAGCTTAGCAATATATTCGAACATTGATGGCTTCTTTGTAACAAAGTCGGCCTCAAATGACTTTCGAATGTGAGCCGGCAGAACAGACTCCGCGAACCGAATGATATTAGCCTCGGTCGAGGGTGGCAGATTCACGCCTTGAGCGTATGAAGTTGGGTATCTCCCGACATATGCAAGACCATCGTTCAGAAGAGCAACAATCAAACGGTATGCATCTTCATCAAGAGTACACTTGAAGTATTTTTGCACTTGATCGACCATAGTCTCCATGGACAAGGCAAGCAAGGGGAATGCTGTCTTGAGAGTCTGCGTGAGTTCTTCGGTATGATCCCATGGCTTCTTGGGCTTAGGAGGCTCAGCCGGTTCAGTCTTCGCGGCCTGACCTGCATCTTGCCCTTCAGGTTTGGGCTGAGGAGTGGCACTTGAGGTTTCTCCATTCGGCTTCGTCTCTGGCTTGGGACCTTCGGCCGGTGTAGCGCCTCCAGATTGTCTGGCCTTGGCCTGTCTCTCTCTGGCCTCCTTCTGCTCTTGACTTCTCTTAATGACTGACATGTCTTCACGGCTGGTACGCAGCTGGAAGTAAAGTGCTTGCGGGTAGGTCTTTGCAAGCTTGCTCAGAATGCCGTGAGCAATGTTGGCCTCGCTTGGAGTACGAGATAGGTTGTTGAGCAGTTGAGGGATGAAAGTGATCCAATACCAGACGGGAGTTTCTCCTTTAAAGTTCTCAAAGGCTTTGAGAAGAGTACCCTCTGCATCGTCCAGACTGAGAAGCCAAAGAATTCTGCTGAGGAGTTTTCGGGACTTGGCACTCTTGTATTGACCAGCAGCTTCGAGGTAACAGCTGATGGCGGCACTAGCCTTGTCAATGCTCTCTTCAGGCTTTTCCTTGAAGAGCATATCGTTGTATCTGCCCCATTCACTCCATGCCTTGGGAAGCTTGATATCGAAATAGAGGGCAGTGCCAAATGCATCATTGGCTTCATCCTTGTGATTGAGCTTGGCCAAGAACATTCCCTTGAGGGTGTAGAATTCGGCCTTTTGCTGAGCACCAAAGTAGTTGAGATTGGTATTGTTGATAACGTCCAATCCGCTTGTGAGCTCGTTGCGGTTTTGGTAGCAACATTTGGCTTGTTCACGTAGCTTGAGGAAGGCTTCTTGAATCTCGATGTTGGGCAGTGTATAAATCCTGCTGAGTTGTGTAATACACACATCCGGCATTTGGTGCTTGCGAGCAACATGGGCAAAGCGGTTGATGATCCAAGCCGTCTCATGGTATCCGCGGTAAGCATAAGATTGACCGGTGGCATTGCCTTGGTTTGTTGATGGCAGCAGCGTCAAGTACGTTCTGTTGATGAGCTGGAAGATGTGTTGACGCCAAGTCACCAAATCCTGCCATGAATTGATGTCGTCCCAGAAGTTAGGCAGTCTGTCCCTCCATGTGCCAAGTAGCAGCTTGAGTTCCTGACTCTTGACATCCAGATTGGCAGAGGTGGTCTGAGCCAAGCTGTTGCAAATTACGCTAGCATCGTGCAACTCAACCAAGTTTTGGAAGTTCTGAAGCAGTCCAATGTGAGCTTGTGTGATTTGCTTAGGAAGCTTGTGCCAATTCTTGATCGAGAGCTGAATGTTCTCATCGCAGATGCGGTTGAAGTCTTGCTGAGTTTCGGTCTTGTTGTGTAGCTTGAGCAATGACATGAAAGCTTGGAAGAACATGCGGCGTGGGGTAGGAGCGTCGGAGACAGCCTTGATGATTGTGTCCAGCTGAGCTCTGTTGTCTGGCTCTTCCCAAGCATCAAAGTTACGCCAGGTCGCCTCGAGGAAGAGATCGTTTAGGTTTTCGTGTTTGGCAAAGTCGCCCAGGATCTCCCATTGCTGCAACTTCCCAGCGCAGTACACCCAGTGGTCTTCCCACAGCATATACTCGCCTGGTGAAAAGGCGATCGAGCCGGTGCGAGCTTTGATTTGTGCTTGTTCATACATTGCTTGAGCCTTGTCCCAGACACCATTCTGCTCATACGAGAGAGCAGCATTGGTCTCAACAAATTGGCATCTTCTGCGCCAAGTTCCGTAAAAGAGGTCATCCTCCTGCAGGTTGGCGTAAAGTTCGACCAAAGCATCGAGGTTGCTCTCACGCACAGCAGGAGTGTCGACAATAGGTTTCATTGCAAGGTCTTCAATGTAGGTAGCAGCACTGTACCAAGCATTGTAATTCTTTGCTTGGAATTTCAGAACATGGGGTGGGAACTTCACTCGTGGTTTGGCACGGACAATGCCATCAATCAGAGTAGCGACACAGTTGGGCCGCTTGTCTGTCTGGCGCTGGTGGAAGTCCTTGGTCAAAAGATTGATGAGACCAGTCTCCATGTCTTCGCGATCATCTCTGGACAAGCTTGACCAGATAAGAGGGAAGTAAGCAATCCAGATGTCATGAGCAAGGTTCGAGTCGGTGTGCTGGAGATTGGCCAAAGGCTCAAGTACATCCCTTGTCTTGACCTCACCCAGCTCTTGCATGAAGCGTTTGTGGTTGGCGATAAAGTTCTCAAAGTCAGTATCGAGCATGAGATCAGCAAGTCGAGGATCGCCAGAATGCGTATTGAATAGCTTCGATGCAGGCAGGCACTTGAAGTCATCGTTATGTAGTTTCAGTGATGCATTCATGTCGATAGAGCCAAACATGAGGTGAATGACTTGGCTGAGCCAGAAGCTATCAGCTAGCACATCCCATTGCTGCTCGGCTAGCAATTTGAAGAAGCGATTAGCAGCAGTGCGGCTCAAATTGCGGTCGTAGATGGTCATGAAGCGGGTGCGCATAAGAATGTCAGGACTCCTGAGACCGATGAGGAAAGCGTGCTCCATACGCACAGCCAGCTCAGATCTGAAAATTTTCGGATCCTCGTAGATGCGAATGACGAGATCGAGGAATTTGTGGTAGAGCGTCAAGTCTGATCTGTTCTCAAACATGAGCATCTTTTGCAAGACGGCAGTCTTCTCCTTGAGTGTGGGAACCGGTTCAGTAGAGTTAAACACCCAATCTTCAACCATGCTCAAGATCTTCTCGCACAGAGTGTTGTTCTGCGATCTCTCCACGAGAGAGGCCAGAACGCTCAGATAGGGCCTGCGTTGCTCGCCAAGTGCGGCGATACGAGCAGAAAGCATCTCAATCACTCTGATGATTAGGACCGTGTTAAGATCAACCTCTTGAGGATTGGCGGGAAGTTGGGCGGCAACACCGTTGGCAGTAGCAACTTGCTGTGGCATTTGAGCTGCAAGATGGTTCTTTGCCAAATTTCCTTGAAGAGCCTTGAGAAGCGCAGGGATGTGGCTGTCCACACTGTCGGCCTTGCGTTGTGATAGAGTCCAGAGGATGTTGATGCCTGCGGTCTGGGCTTGAGTGTCCTTGCCAGTAGCGGACATACAATCACCCGCAATAGTAGAGAGGAAATTCACAAACTCATCGGTTGGGCTCTCGGCATCAGGTAGATCTTCTTCTGACTGCTGCAGAGGTACGGCATCCAAGATAGCCTTCATCAGTGGTTTGAGCTCAGGGAAGCCCTCGACTGGCTTGTCACAGTGCAAGCAATCTTGGATTTCTGCGCTCTCACTCTTCAGCGGCTTAGCAAGCAACTTTTGGAGTTGGGGCAGACGAGCAACAATCCATTCATCAGACTTGGCGTTGATCAGCGAACGAAGCATTTGCAAAGTGTTGATGACACGGCTGGTCCATGGCTCCATCTTTTCGTCCTGCTTGGGCTCAGAAAGAAGAATTTGTTCAGTGACCTTGGGGAACATTGCATCGACGTCGATATCGTCCCAGTAACCTGGTGACAAGAACCGCCAGAGCAACTCCAAAGATTTTCTGATTGTCTCATTCGAGGAAGGAGAAGGACGTTCCTTGCCTTCCTTGGCGTCCTTGCCCTCGTCAGTGGAGCTGGGAACGGGGAATCTTTCAGGCAAAATGGCAATGAAATTGACCATATACTTGATCATCATCGTTCGAAGGGCGTACGATGCTGAAGCCGCCTTCTTGTTTGTTGCAGGTGCTTCGCTGTTAGGGGAATGTGTGCCAGAAAGAGATCCGTTCTCCTTTACGGTGCGTTCTTCCCAATGCCAGATCATGCTAAAGAGGTTGATAGCCAATCTCTTGTTCTCGGTGGAGGGATTCGGCAATTGTGCAACCTTGTTCAGTGAGGGGATGATGATCGAAGCGAAAGACTCTCTGGCTTCGTAGAATAGGTCAGGATGTCTGACAAGGAACTGGAAGATGCTGGTAAGTTGTGGTGTGTTCGAGGTCTCTTCGCTAAGAATACGACGAGGGATGCGAGTCCAAGCAGGTGCTCTGGCTTGTTCGCCGCCAGTTCGCTTGACAAGAACGGGCTCGAGAATCTCGAGTGCTTGCATAACCAACGGTCGGCCCTCAGCTTGATGTGCTCCCAGTAGCTTGCCGTAGATTTGCACAACGATCTTGGCGGGAGTGTCGTAATGCGCGATGAAGTACGAGATCAGAGCATACGAAGCGTACTTGTTGATGGTATCTTCCAGTCTGATGTACGTCCAGCCGAACATGATGACATCCTTGCGTGCATCGGAGAGCATATTGTGGTGATATTTGAGAAGCATCGATGTCAGCTGAATGAGCTCCATCCTCGACTGATCAACACCAGGCTGGGTAGGGTCCTCGGAAATGTCACTGTTGGCTTGCGGCTTCCACAACTTGGAATGCACAATGTCGGTCATGGATTTGTCGAACAACTCTGTGCCTTTGTTGCTACCAAAGAGACTTTCCCAGTTGCGTTGGATGTCCATAGCAAATATAGGGTTGAGTATGTTGTGGAACACGAAAGATTTCACTCGTGGTGTCTTCTGGCGGTTGGTGTAGATATCGATACAGCGCACAGCGACCGAGCGTTGGTACTCGACCGATGTGCTGGTGATGATGAATTCATAAATGAAGTGGAAGAGACGGTGAGACTCAGCAAGCTCATCGTTGGCGCAGGCCTGCACAACGTCGAAGAAGAAGTCCAAATCATCAGGCTTCTGCGCGAGATACCTTGTAATGATTATCATCAGTTGGTCACCCACCTGTTCAACGGGAAGACGCAGTGAAGAGGCCAATGTCTTGTTTTGCAGCTTCTGTTGCAACGACTTGGCAGCCTCGAACAACACTGTTCTGGTCTTGTCGTGCGTTGTAAGCCAAGCACGGGACTCGGAAAACTCGGAAAGAGAAAGAGCGATGTGGACAGCGTTGACTGCTGCTTGGTCCTTTTCAACATCGGACAAGCCTTCTTCAGTCAGTGGGGCCCAGAATGTATCGGACTCCATGACAGCTGTTCGTAACGGCGCAGCAGCTTTGTCGGAGAGGATCTGAGCGAAGAATCTTCCCTTTGCCTCATCCTTCAAGTTGGCGCTAAAGTCGACCAGCGCTTCCTTCGCATAATGATTCAAGTACTTGATAAGTGGCTCACGGAAAGGGCTGAAATGAGTCCTGCGCAGACTACGCTCAAGCTCGAGCACCCTTTCGACCAGCGTAGGGAGGAACTGTACTGCAGCAGCAGGAAGAAGATGGAAGACACCAAAGATGGCAGTAACAACACGCATCTTAGGGTTTTGCTCGATCAGAGAGAATGACACTTTTTGCAAAGTCTGAACATCTGCTATGTGCTTCATGTGATCCAAAAGGCGCGAACCAATCTCGACCTTGAAGTAGTTGGTCAGAAGCTGAAGCAGTGTACGCAGACCTTCTAGGCCTTCGACACTGAGCTTACGTGGATCTTGGACATTCATAAGAATTGGTCTCAAGCCACTCTGTAGGAGATCCTTAGGAAGCTTCTGTGTCGCTTGCAGAACTATCTGCAGACCAGCATTGGCTGTTGTCTTGACCTCAGTATTTCTAGAATAGAGGGATTTGAAAAAGACAGTGATGATACGGCTGCGGTGTTGGGCGTGTGGCGAGGTGTTGAAAGCTGGAAGTCGGATCGCAGTGGTCAGAAGTCGCAGGCAGGAGACTCTGAGGCTCACAATGGACTCGGCACTTCTGTGTTCCATCGGCTTAGGCGCAAGTGTTTCGTCTTCGGCATCCGCCAGAGCCAACGTCTCCATAAGAGATCGATTCAGACGGTCTTCGAACTGCAAAACCTCGTTCTCCATGTCTAAGCAGAAGTTCAAAGCATCGATGTACCCTATCTGCACTGAGAAAGGCAGTGCTCTCAGCGGCTTGTTGAAGATGGGTTGAAGTACAAGCTCCTTGACTGGCTTCACGACTTCCCAGAGCTTGACACCAACGACCTCTGCGAGCAATCGAAGACCATCTTGAGCTGCCTCGCGTACATGGCGATTCATGTGAGACATTTCGCCAACAAGCTTATTGGAGACGCTGTGTAAAAGAGTGTTCGCCGTGCCGATATCAGAGCTTGGTGTACCTTCGTTACACTTTCTTATGATGTTTTGCAGCACATCCTTGGCTTGAACGCGGACGTTGGCTGGAAGATCTTGAGGCATATCCTTCATCACAAAGAAGAGCGCTCGAATAAGTTCGAGTTGGCGTTCTTTCAACCAAGCGGCACTGAATTTGAGCTTGTTGACCACATAGTCAATGCCAGCAGTACCGCCAGATTTTGAGAACCATTCTTCTTCGAAACAGTGATGAATAAGAGATTTTGTGAGCTCGCGGAAAAATGGCAGACGCTCGACTCGTTCCTCAGAGCCAAAAATCATTGCTGCTGACTGCCACATAGTATCCAATGCATTGAAAGCCACGTCACGAACATCTGCAGAATCAGAAGATAGGGTGTCGGCGATAGCGTCTGCGATAACTTTACTGTCGACAAAGACGGGGCCCTCACCGGAAGCAGCATCGAACGGACGCTTGGTGTGCTTCTCCTGTCCAAGTGATCGGCCGAGTTCAAGGATTGTCAAATGCTTATAAAGACCATTCAAAAACGGCGTGACATCCTGCTTGAGCTCAGGTACTGCTGCCGCTAACATGGCGGCTTTGATCAGCTTGAGAAGAGTTGTTTGCTGGGTGTCCCTCTTCGCAACAGACTTTTCACGCTCAGACTTGGAAAACAGGTCGTGTCCGACATCGTAGTTCTTGTCAAAGAGATCGTTCGCCTGTAAGCGGACAAGTCTGGCAAAGTCATCTGGTAGATAGTCGTATCCGACCAAAAGCTTGATCTGGGCTTTGACAAGGTTCAGTGCCTGTTGCTTGTGGAAGCTATCAGACTTCTTGGCTGCTGCTGCTTTGGGCTGTTCCCTAAGCTTGTCAATTGCGACATCAATACCAAGTCTTGCTGGAAACGCGCGGTCCTTCATCGATCCAATGAGCTTGATATCATAGCTCGCCTCGTCATCTGCATATGGCTTGTAGTCCAAAGTTGGTGGCGAGGTGAGGAATTTACGATTGCGCCCTCCAAGTTTGCCCAGAATGCGCATTGTTGTGTGTGCATGGAAGTGGCTGTAAGGCTGAGGCTTGAGATGGTCCCATAAAGCTGCCATCAACTCATCGATAACAGGAGCCATGATAGGATCGAGATAGTCAGCGGTAAGATTGTCAACGCAGAGTTCCAGCGTGCGAAGACCTTGTGCAATAAGCTCGGAGCCAGCACGTAGAGCCACAACCAATGGTCTCATCAGATAGCTGAGATGAGGAAGTAGATGACTGAGGCGAGCAGGTACTGTCAAAGACAGCTCAACAAACAGGTCTCTGTCTTGAGGCTTGCGCGCAGAGGTAAGTAAGTTGTTGAGCACCTCCAGTAGCATCTCAAGTAAGGGCAGAATCTCCTTGTACAAGTTCTCGAATCTGCCACCTCCAATGCTTCTGAAAAGTGATCTGAGGAGAAGAAAGTAGTTTGTGGGATCCTCTGCTGTCACTGACAGCTCAATAGATCTAGTGATGAGTTTTGTGACATGAGGCAGAAGTACTTGCTCATTCTGTGCAGAGAAGAGAGTGACAGCCATGAAGGAAAGCTTGAATAATCTAAGCAGCACACTAGACTTCTGGACATCAGAAGTGCCAACTTCCTCCAATCTGCCCATCAAGAATTGCAGCATCATGCCGCAGAACGCAGGAGACGTAGCTTCACTAGCAAGCAGGAATTGTGCGATGTGCAGGAGAGCGGGATGGTCAAAGATCATCTCGTAGAGGTGCGGTATCTCAGCCTGGAAGACTTCGTGGAATGTGGCGGGATCAATGTGATGGAAGATGGTTGCAAAAGTCTCAAGAAGGTCTTTCTCCTCCTTTCCACTGCTCATCATGTGGTTGTTGGCCAGGAATTCGACTGGGTTCATCAAAGACGTCTCTGTGGGTGCCTTCTCGGCATTGTAATAACGGAACACTTGAGCTCCTTCGTGGAACAGCTTGATCAAGACATTGACCTCCTCCGCATTAAAGCCGTACGAGACATCTTGCCAGTTGGGCGGAACATTGGCTGCATCCATCTCATCACGAATTCGAGTAGGATTGGAAGCGCGCAACGAATAGAAGAGTGTCTTCAAACCGTGCAAGAGATTCTTGAACAAGAACTTGTTGTCTGCCACAGGGTCGGATCCACGGTCCCGGAGGTTGTTTGTCTTGATCGGAGTTGCATTGAAAATGTCGATTTCATCCCATTCTGGCTTTTGGTTGATATCTGCAAGATAGTTCTCGGCACCAGCCTCCATTGTCGTCTCCGCATACTGTGCAGAGGCCTTGACAGCGTTGTGGTACTGACGGTTCATCGATGCAAACTTCTCACCGATGGCATTCAATACCAAGGTCAGGAAGTAACGCGCATCCTGCTTGTCTTCCACCTTTGCCATGCATTCGGCCATGTTCAGAAGCAACTTGGCGCTCATTGTCTGAAAGCTTGTTCCAGGGTAATCGTCGTGCAGGTTTTTTGTGTAGACGAAGATGCTCTTCTCGATCTGTGCCGGTTTCAAGTTTTCTCGGACATGGTGAATCAAATCGGCCAGCATAGTGAACGCCAAAGGTCGTAATGTCTCGTAAACTGTCAAGCCATCACCGATGAGAGTGCGCTCGTCCAACAACTCATCCAACTTTGGTAGGAAGATTGTCCTGATGTTGAAGTTGACGATGTGTCTGATGGCAACCAAGAGCTCCTTGCGCGCACTAGATTTTTCTCTCGGACAGTCTTGCAAGAGTCGAACGACAATTTCCGGAAGCTCATGCAAGAAGTCGGCTAGCAATTTCTGGTAGACACGCAGCAGGTAGGCCAAGAAACTCATAGTCTTGACTTGTGCGGTGACAAGCTCTCCAAAAGCGGCACGGTTTTTGATGTCCTTGGCTACGCCGACGAAAGTTGTACCCCGCTCTCTCGCCTCTTCATGCGCTCTCTTTTGTGGTCCAGCTTGAAGTGACAGAATAGCCTTGATACGCTGAACAAATGCTTCGACGTTCTTTGCAACCATAGTTCGATGAGCCTGGAAGATGCTGACAACAATGATAGGACATTCTGCTACGAGCTTGAACGATTGCGTTCCCTTCTGAAGTTGGCGTGTCTGAGGTTGATCATTGCCAACGTCTGCAGCTAGAGACGTGGTAGAAGCAACAGGTGAGGCTGGCCTCGGTGAGTTGTACTGCGGTGTGCCTGGAGCGACCGCTGTAGACGAGGCGGCCGCTGCAGGTGTATCAAAGGTATCCTTTACAGTTTGGTCCATGGTCTGGAACAACTCCAGGATGAGATCCAGGAACGGTTGGACCTTGCTTGCACACGAATTGAGGTGGTTTCTCTCAAATTCCATGATAATCTTCATGCAGAGCACAGCGTTGTCCTCGTTCTCAATGCGCGCCAGTTCCAGCAGTTTGTCGACGATTTGTGGAGCATATTGATCGGTGACTTCCGGCGTGGACAGCGGCAAGCGATGTAGAATTTCGAGGGCGCAGTTTCGTAGTCGTTGCTCGGGCGATGTGCTGATGAAAACCGGAGCGCCGCTGAGAATGTCTAGCAGTACGGGCACAAACTTTTGCAGGAAGACGGGGTATGTGGTGCCCTGGCACCAATGGTCCATGCCATCACGGATCTCGATGAGGAAGTTACATTTCGTCCGGAGGTCTGTCGAGACGGTCAGCGCTTCTCTCGGGCGATACACTTTTCGTAGCACCGCGTATGATACCTGTATTAGCATCTGAGAGTTTGCTCTCGAAGATGTCAAGGTTTCGCTCTGTCATGGCTGCGTCGTGCTGCACGACAGCAGGCGATGAGAAAGTTCAACAGCAGCTCAGTCTGCACCTTCCATCAATAGCGCACAGTGAGGAGACGTTGCGCGTGTGTGGTTGATTGTGAGTTCGTGATGGTCGAGCGCGCAAAGTGCTGGAGAGAAGACACGCGGGGTGGAAAGCGACAGTCTGGACTTGCGACTTTTGAGTATCGTAGCTGTTCGCAGTGATCCTGCAGGACTCTAGAGGGGTGAATTAATAGTCGTAAATGACAGCTTTGCAATGCGCCGGTGGACCGAGACCCAAGAAAGAACAAGCTGCCGTGAAAGAGATGGTCGTAAAGAGCGTCAAAGGGTTGCAGGTTTGTAGAGCTTCGCGGCGAGGAAGTGCCAGTCCAAAGAGGAGGGCGCGACCATCGCGAAACCAAAAGACGCCTTGCCTCTTTCGGCCTAGCACTCCCGCCCCGCCAGCGGCCTCCGATTCGCTCGTGCATTCTGTCCAATTGATCTCCTGACTTTCACTCACGACATGATTCCATATCAGCAATATTGTAAGTGTCAAACAGATCGCGTTGCTGCATATGTCTAGCTAGCTATTCTTGAAACTCATCTCAGATTCCCATACCACAAGTCAACGCCGTTTCTTTCCCATATTCCCCATAATATCTCGTGATCTCCTGTGTAACAAACGTCCTATTCGTCTAACCAACCCATCTCCTAGCGCTCTTGAACATTCTGACCCAAGGGCCAAACTCACCCCAGGTGTCAGACTGGTCCTTGGGCATCCAGCTGCCCACTTCCTTGAGAATAGTACGCTCAGGGTGAGGCATCATGGCCAGGACGCGACCGTCGGGGGTTCTGACACCTGTAATACCTTGAGGAGAACCGTTGGGGTTGTAGGGGTATTTCTCGGTCGGCTTGAGGTAGTTGTCGACGTAGCGCATAGAGACAAGGCCCTCGTTCATCAAAGCCTGAGGACTAGCTGATGATGCTGCACTGGTATCGAAAGTGGCTTGACCCTCGCCGTGAGCTGTGATGATGGGAAGGTACGAGCCAGCCATGCCGTGCAAGAACACACTAGGCTGCTTGGGTTGGTCCATGACCTCGACCATACAAACGCGAGCCTCGTACTGTTCACTGACATTGGTCTCAAAAGTAGGCCATGTCTCGGCGCCAGGAATGATGTCTGTGAGGCGTGACAAGAACTGACAGCCGTTGCAGACACCAAGAGCGAAAGTGTCCTTTCTCTCGAAGAAGTCCTTGAATTCCTTGCGCGCACCTTGGTGCAAGAGAATACTCTTGGCCCAACCTTGACCGGCGCCAAGGACATCACCATATGAGAAACCACCGCAGGCGGCGACACCGACGAATGATGCGAGCGAGACACGACCAGACAGAATGTCGCTCATGTGGACATCAATCGGAGAGAATCCAGCGACGTTGAAGGCAAATGCCATCTCGGATTGACCGTTGACACCCTGCTCACGCAGAATGGCTACGCGAGGCTTGGCGCTGATGGCTGATGAGATGGTGGTTGTCAAGGGCAAGATGTTGTCCTTGGGGTTGAAAGTCAGCTTGTAGGAAAGACCGGGGTCCTTGTTATCGGCAATGTTGGCCATTTCGGTATCTGCGCACTCGGGGTTGTCTCTCAGACGCTGCATGGCAATGGATGTGGTTTGCCAGCGCTGTTGGAGCACTTGACGGCTCTCACGGTATACAACATCAGCCTTGTAGTGGAGTGAGAGTTCTTGCTTGGTGGCTGCAGGAACTCTGCCGATCTTCTTAATCATGCCGGGAGGAGGTCCACAGCTGGAGAAGCATCGGTTGAACTCAATCTCGTCCTTCTTTCTCACTTGGAAGACGGCACCAAGTTCCTCGTTGAACAGAGCCTCAATGACGTCCTCGGTCTTGTCTGATTGCGAGATACCATCAAGCATGACCTCAAGACCAGTGCGACCAGCGAACATCATCTCAACAAGAGTAGTGAAGAGACCACCATCAGAACGGTCGTGGTATGCAAGAACGATACCTGACTCGTGAAGCGACTCAACGGCATCGTAGAAGTCCTTGAGAACCTCAGCGTCACGGACGTCAGGAGCTTCATCGCCAACCTTGCCGAAGACTTGCGCAAGAGCAGATCCACCCATCGCCTTCTTTCCAGCAGCCAAATCAACGAAGAGAAGAACGGTCTCACCGACGTCCTCAAGCCTTGACAGAGTAGGTGTCCAGGTTCTGTCAATGTGGTCTACGGGAGCGAAAGCAGAAATGACCAGAGACAGAGGAGCAGTGACTTCCTTGGCCTCCTTAGTCTTCTGGTCTTGCCACTTCATCTTCATGGACATAGAGTCCTTGCCAACAGGAATGGAAATGCCAAGCTCGGGGCAAAGCTCCATACCGATGGCTTCGACAGCCTCGTAAAGAGCGGCGCCTTCACCAGGGTGGCCACTAGCGGCCATCCAGTTGGCTGAAAGGCGAATGCGCTTCAATCTGTCGGGAATACTGGCAGCGGCCAAGTTCAGCAGAGACTCAGCAACTGACATACGAGCAGAGGCGGCGGCGGAAATGAGAGCAAGCGAAGGACGCTCACCCATAGACATAGCCTCACCAGTCTTTACACCAGGTAGGAGCGAGGTAGCGGTGACCGAAACATCGGCAACTGGAGTTTGCCATGGACCGACCATCTGATCACGGACAACAAGACCACCAACAGATCTGTCAGCAATAGTGATCAGGAATGACTTGGAACCGACAGAGGGCAATGTGAGAACACGCTTGACCGCCTCACCAAAGACATCCTTTGTGGAAACCTTGGGAAGGTAAGTAGCAAGAGTGCTGTCGAATTGAGGGAGCTTGAGCTTCCTGGACTCGACAATTCTGGACATCTTGGGAGGCTTGCCGAAAAGAATCGACATGGGAAGATCGATAGGGCTAGGGTATTTTTCGGAGTCGCGGTCCATGAGGATCAGACGCTTCTCCTCTTTCGAGGCACGGTCGCTTGCTTGACCGACCACGGAGAAACCGCATCTCTCACGCTTGCAAATCTTCTTGAACAACTCCAGACCTTCGGGAGAAACAGCCATGACGTATCGCTCTTGTGCTTCACAGCACCAGATTTGTAGAGGGCTGAGACTGCGGTCAGCGTTGTCGACTTCTCTCAGCTCAAACTTGGCTCCAAGTCCAGCATCGTGAACAATCTCAGGCAGAGCATTTGACAAACCACCAGCACCGACATCGTGAATAAGCTGAATGGGGTTGTTGGATCCCAGAGATGTGCACGTGTTGATGACTTCCTGAGCACGTCTCTGTACCTCAGCGTTGCCTCTTTGGACACTGGCAAAGTCCAACTCAACGTTGCTCTCGCCGGACTGAACACTGGAAGCTGCACCACCTCCGAGACCAATAAGCATGGCAGGTCCACCAAGAACAATGAGATGGGCTCCTGCGCTAACAAAGTCCTCCGACTTGAGCGCATGCTGGGGACGGACAGTACCGACACCACCAGCAAGCATAATAGGCTTGTGGTAACCTCTAATTTCAGTGGTGTTCTCATCGATGGGCACCTCGGTTGTCAAAGTACGGAAGTAGCCGGTAGTACAAGGTCTGCCAAACTCGTTGTTGAAGGCGGCGCTGCCGATAGGGGCCTCAAGCATAATATCCAGAGCACTAGCAATGTGACCAGGTCTTCCAACATCTAACTCCCAAGGTTGCTCGTGTCCAGGAATCAGAAGATCGGACACAGTAAAACCAGAAAGACCAGCCTTGGGCTTCGAGCCCTGTCCAACGGCACCCTCGTCACGAATTTCACCTCCAGATCCAGTGGCTGCTCCAGGGTAGGGAGATACAGCGGTAGGGTGGTTGTGAGTCTCAACCTTGGCCAAGAAGTGGACGACTTCCTTGGTCTGCTTCCACTCACCAGTAGAGTGCTCGGGAGCCCACAAACTGGCAGTTTCACCCTGAAGAACGGCTGCGTTATCGCTGTAAGCACTAACAACGTATTCAGGGTGCTTCTTGTGGGTGTTTCTGATCATGCCGAACAGGCTGTGGGGCTTGCGCATGCCGTCGATTGTCCAATCGGCGTTGAACTGCTTGTGTCTGCAGTGCTCTGAGTTGACCTGTGCGAACATGAAAAGCTCAACATCCATAGGATTACGCTTGAGCTGGTTCGAGTAGGCCTCGACCAGATAGTCAATCTCAGAAGCCTCGAGAGCCAGACCAAGCGTGCGGTTAGCCTTCTGAAGGGCCTCCTTGGGAGTGCTTCCTTCAGCGAAAAGGTCAATCTCTTGGGCTTCCGCAGGCTCGTGTTCGGCGAACATCAGATCAAGGTTTGGAGGTCCGGATTCGATGTTTTGAGTCATGCGATCGTAGAGAATGTCAGGGTTGGGAATTTCATCCTTTTTGGGAGCGTCCTTGAAGCTTGCTGCAATGACCATACCGCGCTCGATACGCTTGATCTGGTTCTCCAAGCCACAGACATGAGCGATACTGGTGGCCTTTGAGCTCCACGGTGAGATAGTTCCAGCTCTGGGTGAAACGTAGTAAAGACGGGTAGTATCGTCTCTAGCATCACCACCACGGTGTACAGCGTCCAAAAGGACTTGTGAGAGTCTGTCTTGAGTAGAAAGCTGGGTTCCGTACTTCAGGAGCTGATCCAGAGTTTTGAGATGCTCCTCAGTGAGCTCTTGCTTGGGGTTGATATAGTGCATCCATACTGCCCGCACTTCAGTGGCGCCGATTGCGGCAGCCAGACGAGCTGTACGGAAACCCGAAAAGGCAGAAGAACCTGGCAAGGCCAGATAAGGGGTTTGTGAGACCATGATGGTATGTGATCGAGCGACCGAAGCTCACACCAGAAAGGAAGTGAGATGGATAAAGAAGCGTTCGAATGCTCGACGCGGTAGAGTGATAATTAGATTTTTTGGAGGCCAGTGGTCCAAGCTTCAAAACCTTGGTGAATGGACCCTGACGATAAGTGACCACTTGAGCGCTGATTTTTCTTGTTAACTCGCTCTCATACTACTTCAACCATCTACTATCCACAAGGCCACCTCGGAATGATCGGGCTTATTTGTATACCTCACCTTTGACGAATGCTCTGTCGTGTCTAGCAGGTCGTTCACTCATGATGTAGCACGTCGTGCACTGACTCGACATCCCCAGCCTCCCCGGCGTTGACATGGGGTTTTATCTAACTGGCCGTCAGGATGAGCAATACCATAGAAAATTTTCAGACCAAGTGGATAACAAATGTCCGATATCGTACAGTCGGCAAAGAATGGTGAGGTCGTATTTTCAAGCTATCAATCCGTCCTTGCCTTTGATGCATCAACCATACTCGTGGAAGATGAATTGTCAGACTTGATTTCGTGGACTTTCATGTCCATGCCAACCCACAATTTCTTGCCTCTCCACACTACAGTGACACCCCCATAAACCGCCCATGTCCAGATGGGCAAAGCCAATGTCTCACGCGCAAGCCAAGCAAACAACCAGACATGAAATGGTCGTCGCTTGCCATCTTTCGGAGGACGTGCAAATGCTGGTGTGTTGTCGTCGACCTGAACTGAAGCACAAGAATGCAGCTTGCAATAGAGCGTCCAGTCAATGTAGCACCAGATACAGACACTGAAAATCCAGAATAAAGCAAAGGCAGACCATGTCTGGGGTACACCTAGCTTGTCGTGGAAGAAAGGCAAAGTCGTAAATGCGAAAGCACCGTACAGGGAGCAGAGCAGACTCTCGGTGCCCGGTTCAACCAGAGTCGCCAATGTAACCGTGAACTTCCTGACTCTGAGCCATCGACTCCGGCGGGCAACATATTCGGCCACACTCATACCAGCCATCGGTTGAATCGCGAGATCACCAAACACCTGAGCATGCTTGCCCCATTTCTCTCCACGCTCCTCTTCTGGGATCTTTCCTTTCCAGAGCAAATCACCAATCAAGTGATCTTCACAAATGTTCTCCGAGAAGTAGTCGATGCCCTGATCGTTTGTGAGACTGTTGAGATGTGATTTGCGGAACATGGTTGATTTGCCGACAATGCAGGGCGCAATGAGGACGGTGTTGATGGCGGTATAGAACTTTGCGTGCGCGGAGGACATGAACAGCTCTTCGATCCTTCCGCCGCCTTCACTTAAAGGGCTCCATGAATCACTGTCCGAGGAACGCAACTGATGGCCAGCAGTACTTGTGGTAACGACGCGGAGGTTGCTGTCAGAGTCGCGACCTTCTAGCAGAGATTGTGCACTCTCTGGAACAGGTGTCCCTGCGATATCTACGACGAGTGGTAGCAGGTGCACAAACTTGTTTTTGATGCCCCTATTTCCGATGAGGGTGTCAACCATTCTCCCACAAGCACCTCTGTTGACCCACACGTTGCAATCGATAATCCAGACAACGTCGCCTTTGGCTTCTCTGTAGGCTCGACTCATGTTTCTCACTTTTGGGTTGGGCCCTAGTCTTGTGTCTGCAGCATCCCCCTGGAGCTCTGGGTCTTCCGCTTCGACGAGTACATGAGCATCGAAATCTGGATTGTCTTTTACGAGTTGGTTCAGGATAGGAAAGGCCGGGTCGTCTCGATCGGCCACGCAAAGGTAGACTGTCAGTTTTTCTCGCGGGTACTCTTGTTGGAAGGTCGACTCCAGACATTGGTATAGACTGGGCTCGAGCCCTTTGACGGGTCGGATGATGGTGACATGCGGAGCAGCAGAATCAGACATTTGAGGTCTTGGTGGTGGACGAGAGTAGTGGCGTCTCCTAAGTAGTGTCAATCACCCGCCATACGAACCACGGTGCAAGCACTTACAGCTGGGTATAGCCAACGGCGCAAACCAAGGAGACTGCGGTATACCACACCGTGCACGCTACGGCGGCTCCCAGTGTGATTAGTGAGACATGAGCGGCATGACTGCCATCATCGCGAGACACGAGAGTCTCAGTAATGGCGATCAATCTGTTCATGCGCTGCGAAATGTCGTGACTTGACAGGACAACAAAGATTCCCGACTTTGTTGATCAGGAGAGACAATTCTCGGCCCGAAAGTACAACAGATTATTGTCCATGACCTCATTTTGGGTGACCCTGTCATTCGCACACCACCAAGGTGCCTACATGGGTAAGGTCCCTTTAACACGCGTGCACCGAATTCCTGGTACATGTGTGAGCCCTCTTGGCTCTTGTACATTCTTCCATTTAATCATGTGGTGTTGACCCAAAACTTTGTTGTTGTGAAGAACCTATGAATGTAGATCATCTAATTATGCTGTCTTCACGAATGAAATGTGTCAAAAAGATCAAAACTGCCGCAGCGCCAGGAGGAGACATCCAACCACCCTGAAGTCAGTACAGAACATCGAGCATCCTACACAGACTATACCCAAGTATCGATCGAGCCCCAGGTCTGCGATGTCGTGCTTCAACCTCATTGACAAGGAGAAAACTATGTTATAGACAACACCCTGACCACTGAGCAAACATACACGAGTACAGACACAAGCAACCAAGTCAATACCGCAAAACACATGGACGATTTCTCTCACAGTCTTTTCCTCTATTAGCCACCCGAAGAGTCTGTGCTCGAGAAGAGAAATTGGTGTTGGTATATCAGCTATCCGGGAAAAGTTGCCGCTTCTTCGAGGTTGGCCGTTGCCTACCCTTGTCAATTGCCCGATTGGGCACCACGACGCTCCTATCCTCAACCTGACTTCCCCTCTCGCCTTGCATGTTCATGACCAACATCTGTCTCACAAGTTGTCTGCTCTAGCGCATGGCATTACATGATTCACACTCAGCGTTGCTCGGATGGTGATGGAGCAAATGCTCCGCGGCATCCGTAGCCGAGAGACATCGAAATCGCAGTCAACGGCCAAACATTCGAAGAAAAGCTCCCGAACGGTTCTATAGAGCACAACGAATCGGCTGGGTTTAGGGATCAAAATGATTACGACGCTCTGCTACTTATTCAGTGACCAAGTCCCCGCTCTTCGAAATGTCTCTTGCTCGTTGTGCCCTCTCTACACATCATGAGCAAATCTCGCTATAGCAGGCTTGACAACGAGGATTCCAAGCGATCCTTCGAAACGACGACATCTGAGATGTCCCTGCACCCGCCGCGGAAACCGCTTCTTACCATGAGTGTTCGTATCGCTGTAACCTAAGATTTGAGAGATGTCACCGTGAGCTAAGCAGAATACAGTGTTTCAACAACAGATTCATCATGTGGATGGTTTCTGCTCTCGTTACCGTAGGTTTTCTCGGTGCTCTCTGGCATCGTCCGACGTTCTTCTACGGATCGAGACCATATCGAATTGCAAAAGTCTCGATGTCGTATGGCAACAACACGTTATACGAACGCGCTCTAAATTCGCACATACGGCATGGAGAAAAGTGGGGATATCCCACGTATGTCAAGAGACAAAACGAATACTGTGGTTACTGGAACAAACCCACGTTCATGATCTCGCAAGTAGCTCAAGAACTGGCAAAGCCGGAGAGAGAAAGAGCGGAATGGTTAATGTAAGTTAGGTCGAGAATTCGAATGCAACACCTGAAGCTTATATACACAGGTGGGTCGATGCAGACTCGATCATCCTCAATCCTAATATCCCCGCCCACATTTTCCTCCCGCCTAGAGAATTTACCAACATCAACATCGTCGCCGCACGAGATATCCAAGGCCTGAACACGGGTGTCTTTTTCGTTCGCGTTCATCCCTGGACAATCTCCATGTTTGTAGATGGCATGGCATTCCCCCTCTGCAACCCCAATATCAATCTCGGCAATGATGCAGACCAAGCCGCCATGGCAAGGACACTCGAAAAGACAGGTGGTGGCCCCGATGGATTCGGCTTCCAAAGAGGAGTCGTCTATCTCCCCAAGACCCTTTTCAACAGCTATGAGCTTCCTGGATACCTCCGTGATGGCCGCACCGACGTCTTGAGAAATTTCACTGGATTTGACGCGCCGCACGCTTTCGAAGGCAAGAAAGGAGACTTTCTCGTTCATCTGCCTGGTCTTTTTGATGATCGTAAGCCACTGATGACTGACTGGCTAAATCTGATCGAAAACGAGGAACGTCAAGAGGATTGGGCAATCCCACTGGAAGAAACGACATATGTCAAAGATACGCAAGCATTCTGGACTATGTATGGCGAAGCTGTTGCCGCCATCAAAGAAGCCCTCAAGACAGAGAATATCGATCAAGACCTCGGACACGCCATTATGGAGCTCAAGACTGCACTGAGTGTAGAAGCGGACGATGCGTCAAGGATTTTTGAATTGACTGCCGCCCTGAAGAAGAAACTTCATTCTAGCAAGGCTGTCTACGAATGATTTAACTGCTTAAACACGTTCTTTTTTTATCCTTCACTATCTGGAACTCTTCCTGGCGAGAGCTGTTTTGGCCTCATGATTTTGTGCTTAGACACAGTGAACAACACCATCAGCGTGGGTGTGGCATTCCTGAGCAAGATTAGCGTCCTTGTACGGCCTTTTTCAGAGGAGAAAGACTTACGGCAGCAGCACTCGAGGTTCTGGAAGCAGTCTGAGAAGCAGCTTGGACAGCAGTCGTCAAAGCCGCAGAGGTAGCAGCTCTAGATGAAGAAGTAGAGCTTGCCGAGGAAGCAGCTGCAGATGAGGCAGCAGTGGCTGAAGAAGCAGCTCCTGACGAGGCAGAAGAGGCAGGAGCAGCGCCGTGCGAACCTGCGCTTGCATCTTCGCTGGGCTTGCCAGTACATCCCTCGCCAGGAAGCGCAACGTCATAGGCATACACATCAAGAGCGAAGTACTGAAGAGAGTGGGTGTTGCGGACGGCTTCGGCAGGATTCTCGATGGCCAACTCAAGACACTCAGCGTAAGAGTCTGCGTAGTGCTCAGCAGCTCCCTCGCCAATCTTTGTGGTGTGGTAGAGACGGTGCATCAAGTCGGCGGCAAAGTAGTAGTTCAGCTTTCCGTTGGCCACAGTGTAGCCATTACCACACAGGGCTTCGAGGGGTTGGCGAGTGGTGTATGAAAGGTCACAGATGACGGTTTCGTCTGTAGCGTTTGAGCCGCGCCAGTGGCCACCCCAGCCTGTCATCATATCAGCGCTCGATTTTCTTTAAGTATAATAAAGAGAAATCCTTACCTTCTTGATGACAGTTTCCATCAATATCATCACAGCGGAACAAAACTCCCTCGTGGTCGCCATAGATCAGCTTCTCATACCAACCAATCACTTCAGCAGTAGCAGCTTGGCCAAAGTACTTTGTATACAGGGCAGACTCATTGCCATGCGTGTAAATGTGTTGAGCGGCTTGGTGAGCAATCTTGATAGTATCACCCAGAGCCTTTTCGAGTTGTCTTTTCTCCGTGCCGTTGCAGGATTGGTGGATTGGGAAGCCTTGGATCTCGCTTGCGGGTTGAGGGTAAGAGGTTGCGGTGCTGCCTGAGACGGTGACAGTGGTGACCTCTCTGTTCTTGAGGACCGGGGAAGCGGCAGCGGTGACAGCGAGAGCTGCACTGACGAGGTATTGGGAAAGCATGATAGCAAAAGAAAGAGATGACAAGAAGGAAGATTCAAAGACGTTGCAGGACGCTGCTGGGCTTTGCTTTGAAAGGCTTGGATGATTCTGTTCGAAGGAAACGGACATGCATGTCTTTTTGCCTTCTTATATACTTTTGATCTTTCGAGCATCGACCTCGAGGACCACCATCAGACGGACAAACCTCTGCAGGCTTTGCAATGCACATTTCGGCGACCTCGCCTGGAAATCCCAAATGCCCAGAAACACCCGAGTGGGCAATATTCCAGGTTTTGCTCAAGCAAAAAATGAAAAACGCATGGCTCGGGTGAATGTTGAGCAGCAGCATGTCTCTACCAAGGCCGACTTGTTCCACTGTGGCTTTGGCGAAAATGCAACCATGCTGGCTCGCCAAGTATGCAAATCAGTAGTAAAGTGGTGTCGGGTGGAGTGCTACCTGCGCTTGAAGGTCGCTAGAGACTGATATCTTGGCGTTGGCCATCAAGGTGGCCAAGCAACACTTTGCTTTCTCAACCAGTGAGGCAGTGTTTCTCGTGTTTTGCAGCAAAAGACACTGCTCAACGGTCTTCTGGAGGCGTCTTCCAAGACTCTTGGGTGCGGTTCTGATGGCTTGGTGGTCAGGGTTTGGTGCCCAAGAGGGAAAGAAGATATGGTCATCGTAGTGATTGCCAAGGGCGTGAACGAGGTGGAGCTTTTTAGGAAGACTACCTTGATCTGTGAAGAGTTTTTGAGCCGTGCTGTGTGTGAAAGGTCTGGGAGTGTTGAGGTTGGATATAAAGGAAGTGGGACTTGTTCAGACGGAAAGTTTTTGGTCATTTGGTGTTCAAGTCACAACTTATTCGCTGTCGATATGTATAGCTCTCTGGTTTTTCTTGCTTCTGTGGGAGCCACTGTCGTGCACGCACAGTCTTTGAGGACATATCAACTTACCGCTTGTGCGACACAGAGTGGTGTGGTGTGAGTTTATCAATCTTCTGCTGTCGACTTCGGCTGACCAAATATCAGCAATTGCTTGCGGGATGGGACTACTGTCCCGTGGACGACTCTTAGCAGTCAAGCAACAGCATCACCATCTACGACTGTAGCACCAAGCACCACGCAAGCACAAGCGACTGCTGCCCCAACGGCCATCACTGGTTGTCATATGCACGGCACAACCCAGTATGTCGCCGATCAAATCCAGCTTGACACAGTGACATCCTTGCTGATTACCGACAGGTTCTGTTTTGCTGGAGATGCGGAATATGAAGTCTTGACAACAGCTACAGCGACTGAAGAGCTGCCATCGCAGTACACCGGCTGCCACGCGCATGGCGAGGATTTGTAAGTATTGACGAATCTTACCCTAGGTATCGTTGTTGACATTTCCAGATTCTGCTTGGATGCGGCGGGTGGAGAAGTCGAGGTCGTCGCTGAAGGCGCCAGCCATGATGGAGAAGCACACGACGACCACGCAAGTGCAACAAGCCCAGCAGTAACTTCGGCTGCTGCCACAGGCGCAGCAGAGACTCCCAAAGTCACAGCACTGAGCAACTGTCACATGCACGAAACTGAGCAGTAAGTCTCCATCTCCACAACAGAGAGAGCCATAAACTGAAAAAATTCAGATTCTGCATGGGGCCCAGTGCCACAGAGTACCTGATGAAGGTTCCGGCGACAGCCACACAAGATCTGCCAACCCAATATACAGGTTGCCATGCACATGGCGTACAGCTGTGAGTAGTTTCAGTCGACCTTGTCAATCAAATTCTAACGAGCAGCAGTTTCTGCATGTCACCCTCGGGTGGAGAGGTATTGGCTCAAGCTCAAACAGCAGAAGGAGAAGAAGCTGCAGGTGAAGTATCAGCAGATGGCGTTAGCTGTCATTTCCACGCCGGTGTCGAGTAAGTCGTGCGAACCTTTTCAAGTTCAATCTCGATCTGACTGGTACCATAGACATTGCGTCGACGCGAACGGGAACACCGTAGAAGGAACTTGTGAAGCCGTGAACCGCGATTACAACATTCCCCTTCGAATTGGATTGGTTTTCGCTATCCTCGCTACAGCTTCCATTGGCGTCTTTGGCCCAATTTTCCTGTCGATTGGAAAATTCAGTCATAGCGGTATGGTCATGTCGATCGTTAAACAATTCGGCACTGGTGTCATCATCTCGACTGCACTCGTCCATGTGAGTTCCTCAGAAAAAGAAAAAGAACAATATGGAGGTTTTCGGAAGCTGATTAATTTTAGCTGTTTACTCATGCAGAACTCATGTTCGCAAATCATTGTTTGGGAGGCCTCAAATACGAAGCCACGACTGCAGCTATTGTAATGGCTGGTATTGTCATCTCGTTCGTTCCAGAATATGTGGGAGCCAGAATATTTCTGTGGCGCGTATCGAAGCATGAAAACAGTGCCCCTGCCTCACCTTCTCCAACTCCTGTTGGCGAGTCGAAGGGTGCTGACACAAATGAGACCGCGGTTGGACATCACCTCATTCATTCCGCAGATGCACATGCTCAGTCGCCAGCTTTGCAGAAGTTGAAGGTCAACATTATGGAAGCGGGAATCATCTTCCACTCTCTTTGTAAGAATCATCCTTCAAGATCCACACGAGGAAAGCATGTTGACAAACGACACAGTGATCGGTTTGACCCTCGTTGTTGCTGGCGACTCTGGCTTCATTACTCTTTTCATCGTCATCGTCTTCCACCAAATGTTTGAAGGCCTGGCACTGGGTTCGCGAATCAGCGAGCTCAAGATCCGAATGGTTGAGAAATTGATCATGGCAACAGCTTTCGCTGTTGTCACTCCGATCGGAATGGCGATCGGCATTGGTGTTTTGAACCAATTCAATGGCAACGATCCTTCCACCATCATTGCTATCGGTACGCTCGATGCTTTGAGTGCAGGTATCTTACTTTATGTGGGGTTGGTGGAAATGTTGGCGCATGACTGGATGCATGGAGAGTTGAGCAGAGCACCATTGAAACAAGTCATCCCGGCTGCTATTAGCTTGGTTGCTGGAGTTGTGTTGATGAGTGTCCTTGGCAAATGGGCTTGAAATCGCCAAAGAGCCAATATATAGAACTAGCTACTACCTATGAGGATCCGTATCTGTTTCTAAAAGTGCCGAGACCAGATCACAATTGCCTTTGGAGAGGGATGTAGATAGTGAGATACGAGCTTGAGCATTGTGAATGCTTTGTCTCTCAGCCGTGGTTCATGCTCCTGGGCAAGGCTCAGAGAAGAAAGCCAAGTTGGACGACTGGGGAGCTTCAAGTTTGGCGCGTCGACATTCGCGTCGGCTGCTTCCGCGGCTGGTCATACAACAACTACAAACAGTCAATGGTGGCATGGCATGGAGAATGGCCCGTTTGACGTGCCTGATTTCTGGCTCAGGTCTGCCTTTAGTCTGTCCGATGTTCCTGAACAGACTCTGTTCGCCGATACGCAGTTTGGTAAGACGCGTACGAGTGACACCACGGAGCCAGCTGATACTTGAGCAGAACTACCCTTGATCGGCCACGACTCTGGCGCAGCACTTCAACTCGCAGACATTGAGTCTTTCGAATTCGGCAAACTTGATGATTTTGTCGCCTCGGAAGATCTGAATCCACATTCGTCTGTCAGCGACCACGCACCGTCACACCCAAGCACGTCCAATGATGCCCTTGACGACCTTTGGGAGCTTGACGACAGCCCACAAGAACACGGCGTCCTGCGCACATGGGAAGCCTTTGCCGATGCATCTCACACAGAGCCACGTATCTCTTGCATATCCGAAGCTGGTCCACGCGCCTTTGACGCTCTACAGTCCGACGATTCGGACATTCTACAATCTGCCTTTACTCTGAAGTGCCTTGCTCTGTTAGGGCTGGGTAGATCCTCAGCTCTGTTTCAACGAAAAAAAGAACATGCCAAACTTGAGGCCACGATTGATCGCGTGCGACTGTCGGGCTTCAGCAGCACTGCTTTTGACAGCGTCGTCGCCCGCTTGTCTACTACCGGATGTCGCTTTTCTCATCTAAGGCACTTGGTCCAGTCTTCGTATGCTGACAAGCACCCGCTATCTGCTCGCATTGCTCTCGCGACGAGCCTCCAGGCCATCCTAGAAGCTCTCGACCACCATCTCGCCGACCGTGTATTGAACGTCCAGTCTACATTGCAGTTGCTGGCTTTTTTCGAGACACCCAGTAATTTGTTGGCTGAACTGGAACAGCTTGTCCAAGCCATCAGTCATGTTACTACTGATTCGGCTTTCCTTACCACCTGTCACGATGTCCTTGACAAGTTCACTTATGCCTGCTCTCCTTTCATCAACCTTCACACAGAAGTCTTGAATCAAGTATCACGCCCCTGGTACCAAAGCATTTGTCGAGAAGTTGGTCTGCTGTATGCGCCCTTGGATGCGCCTGTTCGGGATGAACCGCTGAGGAGCAACACCCACATCTCAGCTGAAGAATGTGCACAGATCAATGAGATAACGACTAGTCTGGCCATTTTGAAAAACACGACGCCTGACCACCCTCTCTTACAACCTGCCTCGTGGGGCGTCGATCAACCTGATCTAGAAGCATCAGCGACTCAGGTCGGGATTGATCGCATTGTCGAGAAGGCAGACAATTATCAAAAAGATCTACTGGCCGCCATCTCGCAATACAATAAAGGAGATTCCAAACCAAAGAACATCGACATTGAGGAGCAATCAACCCATCTAACATCAGAGCAGCTGCCGTGGAGTCTGGACGAAAGTCAACAAGTCCACTTTGAGGATATTGCAGCCCAATTCTCTCAGTTCCCGGTCAGCAAAACTGACACTTCCAGCGTTCAGTGCTTGGTTACGCACATTCTCTCGAACGAGATATTAGAATCTTCTGAAATTAACATTCAAAATTCCACACCGCTCCAGCGTCTGCGACCTTTCTTGAATGTCCAGACACGACTTTTGAACGGCACACTTCTCCGCCTACTCTTCCGTCAGTCCTCGCTCCGCGATCATCTTTCTCTAAATCATTCCTTCCACCTTCTGGGTAATGGCTTGTTCGTGCAATATCTCACAGCCGCCCTCTTCACTTCCGAAGACAACGCGCAAGGTCTCCGACTCGACAACCGCTCGAAACAATGGCCACCCGCATCTTCAGAACTCCGACTCGGACTGATGGGCGTGCTATCTGAAGCATACGGCTCCAGCGAAATACCGGGCAATTTGTCATTCGCTATCCGAGAACTCGGCGATCTGGAAATTGAAAGGTGCATGGACGCCAACAGTATCTTTGCGCTTGATTTCTTGCGCTTGAGGTATGAGGCACCTGCGCCGTTGGATGTTGTGCTTGACGATGCTGCCATGGCCAAATATGACGATTGTTTTCGTGTTCTGTTGGGGGTGTTGAGGATGTTGCATTTCGTCACCGTGTTGCGACGCACAGCGCAAGAAAAGGACAGCGCCAGTGCGATACGAGCTTTCGCACACGAAGCATGGAATTGCGTCTCAAGTCTAGCATCATATTTTTTCGACATTGGCATCACGGGTCCGTGGAAAGAATTTCAGACTGCACTTGACAAGATCGAAGAAAGCCTCACACTCGAAGATGAGAAAAGCACTTTTGGGCAAAAAGTTGCATTCGGCATCTCGGATCTGAGGAACAGTCATCACGAGATGCTCGATACGATCCGCTCGCGTCTGTTTTTGCGATCGCGGCATGCTAAGCTGAAGAGTTGCGTCGAGGATATTTTCGGATTTATCCTTGGTGTTCGGCACGGCTCGGACGGCGCTAAGCAGAGAGTGTGGAAAAGGAAAGACGAATTGAGAACAAAAGTCGAGGAGTTGCGTGGGGTGTTGCAGGAACTCGTGAGGAAAGTTGGCAAGAAGAGGAATATGACGGTGCAGGATAGAGATGATGTGTTTGCTGCTGAAGTGCTGGATTTTAGATTGGGTGCTTGAGAAGGTTTAGGTTCTTGTTTTCTGAGCTCTTCTGTCAAGCCATTCGGTCACTTAATCCCAAGATCCTGCTTGGGTAGTCATTCATGTTCGCAGTTCACCATCATACTCAATCATGTCCCCTTTCCCGTTCTTTCGAATCACAATTCGGTCAAAGCAGAAACATAGCAAACACACAAAAAAAAAGTCACTGGATATGTATAATATGTACAAACATCTCTCAATCTTTCCCGTTGCATGCCTGTACATTTCCTAAAGCTTGGCCTTGGGAGATTCTTGCTTGAGCATGGCTTCGGCAACCATGCGCCTCTGAATCTTGCCAGTGGCCGTCTTGGGCATGACATGGGTGAAAAAGACCTTCTTGGGCAACTTGAACTTGGCCACGCGTTCGGCCATCCACGATTTCAACTCGGCAGCTTGCAATTTCTGGTTGTCCTTGAGCACAATAGCCACGCCGACATCTTGGCCATACATGTCGTCTGCAATGGCGAAACTGACGGCTTCGGAGACAGCAGGGTGCTGAGCCATGACGTTGTCCAATTCGATGGGAGAAATCTTCTCACCACCTTTGTTGATCAATTCTTTAATTCTACCGGTGATGATGACGTAGCCTTCGGGGTCTTGCTTGCCTTGGTCGCCGGTGCGGAAGAAGCCATCGGCTGTAAAAGAGGACTTGTTGGCTTCGGGGTTGTTGAGGTAGCCGGATGTTACATTTTCGCCGCGGATGCAGATTTCGGCTTCTTTGCCTTGAGGTACTTCTTTGCCTTGTTGGTCGAGGATTTTGATCTCGACGCCTTGTCCGACACCGACGGAGCCGGGTTGGCGCTTGCCCTTGTGAGGGAGAGGGTTGGAGGTCATTTGATGAGCGGCCTCGGTCATGGCGTAGGCTTCCAAGACGGGAGCCTTGAAGGTCTTCTCGAGGTCGTGGAAGACCTTGGGCGACAGGGGAGACGAACAAGAACGAATGAAGCGGATGTTTGGCAGAGGCGAAGGTGTAGGGCTCTTCAGCAAGATCTGGTGGATTGTAGGCACGGCAGTGTACCAGTTGGCCTTGTGGGTCTGGAAGTCACGCCAGAACTCGGAAGCCGAGAACTTGGCTGGTACGACAACAGAACCGCCAGAGAGCAAGGGAGCCAAGAAACCAGCCAGAAGACCGTGAACGTGGAAAAGAGGCATGACCAGCATGGTTCGGTCAGCGGCGGTCAACTCATAAGTGGCCTTGATGTTGGACATGGTACGAGTCAGGTTCTTGTGAGAAAGCGGAACGGCCTTGGGGCGTCCAGTGGTGCCGCTGGTGTGCAGAACAAGAGCGACATCGTCAGGTCGGGCGTACTCGATGGACTTGTTTCCTCTGCCCTTGAGCTTTCCCTCATCCTTGATGTCCAAGACGACCTCTTTTCCGTTCCAGTAGCATTCGGCTACAGCAGCATTGTACTTTTGAGCGGCCTTGACAGCAGGACCATCTGCCAGGCCTTGGGGGACAAGGACGAGTGCTGACTTCAGGTCGTCAATGTAGAATTCAAACTCGGACTGCTTGTAGGCAGGGTTCAGAGGAGCGGCAATCGCACGCTGCCAGGCGGCGGCCAGGAAGGCGACGATGAAAGGGTATGAGTTGGGGAGAGCGATCGAGACGGCGGAGGCAGGAGTGATGCCCAATTTTGCGAGTTTGAGCTGGAAGGAGAGGATGTCGGCTGTCAATTGCTCGTACGAGACGGTCAAGGCGGGGCTTCCAGGCACGATGATGGCCGTGTCGTGGGACGAATGGGAAAAGGCGTTGGTGAGGGTCGTCATATTGGATTTCTCTAGTGTCTAATGGGGTCTACGAAATGTTTGGAAGGAAGGGCCAGGACAATCAAAAAGGAAAGAAAAGGAAAGCACGATAAGAAGGTACGCGTGTACAAGTTAACAATAATAGTGGCAGCGACATGGATGACCGGCTAATACTGTATTGTAATATGGCAATGACATGGACGAGTCCGAGCTTTCCCCGCTCCCGCGTCGCATCGATCGCATCGCTTGGCTTGGCGTCACCACCTTCGGCCAGATGCAGGCAGGAGGCAGGAGCTTTCACAATCGAGTCCTCCTTGACCCAAACTTCGTCCCGACCATGCCTCCATCACTCTATGCAAACCTGCTAGACCCGTCGGCGCCTCCTCCGCCCGCCACTATCTCTGGTGCGCCCGTCAAGTACTCGTTCAAGAAGGACGACCAAGCGCCCGCCGTCGTCGACAAGAAAACTCCCGATGGTACCTGAAGCAGAACAACAACCAAAAGGAGAGCTGACCCTCAACTCGACACAGCCTCTCTCCGTTTTCAGCCTGCAATCAAGCGTCCTCAGCCCGTACAGAAGCAGAACAAAAGGCCGCCCTCGAACCCATCCCTTGCCACGACAAAGCCTCCACCTCAGCCTGCTGCCCCTCAATCCACCGCTCCAATCGTTCAGAAATGGAACGAATCACAGCAGCAAGACTTTGATGTCGTCAACGAATACCACAAGTTCCAGGAAGAGCAGAGAGCCCGTCTGAAGGAAGAGCGCAAGAACAAGAGGTCAAAGAAAGCCTCGCTGCAAATCCATGATATTGACTGGTCTACCCCCTACAATGTCCAAGACGCCTTCACCAAAACTCGCACCAAGCTGCGTCTAGATGCATGGAAGCACTCGGATTCAAAGTTCAATGCTCGCTACCAATGGAAGCAACTCCTGCATTCCTTCAGACGACCCGGCACCCCTCCACCTCAAAAACTTGACCCCCGACCCGTCGCAGACGTCTCGTACAAGAACATGCCACCTCCACAAGAGTTCAACGACACTGCTGTACCTGCTACTCTACCACCGCCTCCTCCACCTGCTCAACAACCACTTGCATATCCCCCTCCCCCTCCCTTTGGCCAATATCCCCCTCCACCTCCACCCCCTTCATT
>RZIQ01000060.1:0-150132 GCA_003992365.1 Aureobasidium sp. P6 | reverse complement strand
AACGACAAAAGAGATAAAAACCCTACTCGATCAGCTGGCTTGGTATCTGGATTGCTGTCTCGATGAAATAAAGAGAAAGAAGAAAAAGTGAAGAAAGTTGGAAAAAGATCCTTGGGTCTTGCATAATCCTGCTTCCCCGAAAACGATTAGTGGCGACGAGCTGTTGCAGAAAAATGCTCGTATCCAAAAGAAACAATGTCAGCTTTTCGTATCGTCTGCACTAAGATCCTCGTCTCTCGGGCCTGGCTCTGCGCCCGCCCTTCAGACTCTTCATGCGGTTGAGGAAGCCACCTCCACTGCTCTTCTCGGGCATGTCATGCGCGGCAGGTGATACGCTGTCTGCTGTGATACTCCTAGTGAGGCCATTTCTGTGAGGCGAGCTGGGTGCTCTTGCTCGGCTGGGTTTGGTCTCTTCAGCATAGCGAATGGTGGCTCCCTTCTTTTCATATGCATCGTTGTAGTCTGTGAAGAAAGGATTACTTTCTTTGCTGGAGCCTGCGATGCGGGTTCTGCCTCCTGCACTCTGGACTTGACCGGGACTGTTTGGAGACATTGGGCCGTAGTTTGCATCGGGCGAGGTAACGTTACGATTCTGCGAGAGTCCACGGAGGCGTACTGCGAGCGACTTCTTGCGGGTCAGACCGCCTCCTTGGAGGCCAGCAGGCTCAGTCTCTGATTCGCGGCGTTGCAGGTCCTTTCTCGATGCCGGAGCACCCTCCAGGAAAGTGGACGTTCCCAGGCCATATGTTTCAGACGTGTGAATCTGTTCAACGCGATCGGTGGGGTTGAAGGATTGCACATGCTTAGCGGGTGGCTGAACGCGAGATTGAGAGTAGTCATTGAAGGCATCTTCGCCACGTCCATGGAATCTGTCAAGGTCGATGTTCTTGTTCAACGGACCAGAGCCACCGAGAGCGTTGTTGGCAGAGTCCGCGGGAAATGCTTGCATGGGGGCACGGAAGTCCTTCTTACGGTTCCGGTGTGGGTTGCATGCATCGAATGGTCCGTCGTGGTGGAAGACTGATGATTGCCTGTTAGCGTGTGACTGCAAAGCTCGTTTGATATATACGGTACTCACGTCCTTGGCCGTAGATGCCCGTGACATCAAGCTTGTCAATGAGGTCCAGGCCTTGAGGCTTTCTGGTTGGTCTTGACTTTCCGTCCTTGGATTTGCCCTCCTTTTCGCGCCTTTCTTCACGTTCCTTGCGACGCTCTCTTCTCCTCCTGTCTTCTTCCTTGGTGTCGAGGATTGATGACTCAGAGTTGCGACGAGGGCGTCTGCTTTCGGTCTTGGGCGGGCTTGCAAAAATGTCTAATCCGTTCTGGTCTCTGGAAGGGCGTGGTGGGCCACGCGAAGGAGCTGGGCCACGTCGACGGCCTTCATCTTCCTGTGAACGGGCGGGTCTGTGTTGGGATGGTCTTGATTCATAGCTGCGAGATACAGGGGGCGCGGGTTTCGCTGGTTCAGATGTTAGCTGTGTATTGAACGGGTGGTTTGGGAAATTGGTTCACCTCCTGAGCTGGGTTTGTCAAGCAATGACAGGTCCTTCTGCAAAGAATTGTTAGAATACTCGTGATGGAAAAGTGATGCCATCTGTGTAATAAATGGCGGGACCGAATGTAAGCGACAGAGGACACGTACAAAGATATCCTCAGTAAAAGGGTTTGAGCCTCCTTGTCGCTGCTGCGACTGAGTCGGAGGGTCGAGGAATGGGTTGTTGGACATTCTGTGGTCGGGCGAGGGCAGAGGAGAGGCAGCACGGCGGAAAGGGTTGTTGGAAGCAAAATTGGCACTGGCACCAGGAGACGGAGCGCGCTGGCCTGGTTGGATGGGATGCGACATCAGCAAGAGCACAAAACGGCGACGTCCGAGGCGGGTTATTTTGATATTGAAACAGGGTTGAAACGCAACAACAACAAGGGGCGCTTACCTGGCATGGCCGCTGGAGCAAGCGACATGATTGCTCAGTTCAAACCGAGATCGCTCGAGAGCCGAGAGGGAAGCACCGTGAATGGAGGCCTTGGACGAGGAGATGCGGCGTGCTATGTAAGCGAGCCCAAGAATGAGGAATGGATCGACAGGGTTGTTTTCTGCGACGACGCGGTACTGTACTCGTATCGGCTCGGACGTGCAGGGCTGACAGGTGGCAGCTGAAAGATGCAGCCCACTTTGGTCGGAGACGCGGTGGTCAGGAGAGATGTGATGCTGGTGATGGAAGTTGTGCAGGAAGAGAGTACGAGCAGAGAGAAAGACTACTGTTTACTAAGATGAGAGGGGGGCTCGAGAGGCTCATGAGTCGCAGGCCGCCCAGGGTCTACTTTACTGTAATACCGTGCCTGTACTCCGCATTGGCGCGCTTTGCTTTGTTGATCGATGCCATCTTCGTATTCCTCCCAATAAACTGCCGTTGGCACTCCAACTTGAAGTCTCATCCACCAGCTCGTGCTGTCCAATTGTTGTTGGACTCGCACTTGCGTTGCCTCTTGTTGCAATCGATTGTGATACTGCTCCTATCGATCGGCACAGAATCCCCCATCATCGCATCCCATCACATCAGGGGCTTGGTCGAAACTTTAAGCCGTGCTCTAACTCTAACGAGCATCCGAATCAAACCACGTTTTTTTTCGAACATCCCGAGAGGACGGATTGGCGGGGGAATTTCGCCAGCCATTTTTCCACAAGTCCATTCGCCTGTATAATCCAGCCCAGTCATCTGCGCTGCGCGCGTGACCCTCTCGCCAAAATGGCCGATTCTCACTATGGAGGTTATACACGCTTTGAACTTGAGCTCGAGGTAAGTCCAAATGAAGAGTCGTCACCATCACCCACTCGGGCGTATGCGATTGGGCAGCATTCGTGTCGGGGTGGCATGGTGTGTGATTTGGATCACCGTTCCCATCGTTGACGGCCCGTCTGCAGTTCGTCCAATGCTTGTCCAACCCTCTATATCTCAATCATCTAGCAACCCAGAAGTTGTTGGACGATCCTGAGTTTGTCGCATACCTCGCGTATCTTCAGTACTTTGCAGAGCCCAAGTACATCAAATACTTGTCGTACGTCCATCCTCTTGCACGCCACGTGACCCATATATCTAACCTTCCTCTAGATACCCTGGCCCTACGATAAGAGCACTTGAGCTTCTCCAGCAAGAGAGATTCAGAAAGGACATTCTTATTCCCGAGACAGTTGCCAGAATGGCAGAGGAAGGTCTCCAAGCCAGTACTGATGGTCTCCACCGCGACTGAAAGCAGAACGGCGCCTCAACGGCATGCTGCCATTTTTGATCTCACACGATAACTATGATACCCATAACGAAAACGAAACTTGCTTCTTTCCTGAATCTCATGAACTCCTGAATCAAAGGGTATCTCTACCTTGATAACCATCATGTCTTCATACCAGCCAAGGCTGACGAGTCTCATGCCGAGCCCGAATTTTCCCAAACGCCGCGCTCAATAAAGAAAAATATTGCTGAATGCTTGCGTAGCATGATTGTGCGTTCTGTTGCCGTGGAGAGGACGAGGAAAGCTCAATTCTCACGCCATTCAGAGGCACATTTTGTACACTGCACCTCAGGTCAGCCAAAAATGCCTAGCATGCCATGGCTGTGGAAAATCTCCTCGATTACCTTGTAGAATGTAGTCATAGGCTCATCAGCACTTCTGATCTGCACCTGCCTGAAGTACGCCTCGCGGTTGTCGCATTTTTCTTCCCTGCAGTTGACTTCGGTCTTGTCGACGTTCTTCCAGCTGTCGGCACCTCCCAAGACGTCTTCGACTTCCTTGCTCTTCATCATCTTGCGTTCAAAGTAGCGCTTGTCCAGGATCATTTGGTAAGGGCATGTTCGGCATTCGAATCGGTTCACGTTGGCAAAGTGCTGTTCGTTGAGAGGGAGGTGGTCCGCAGGGATCGGCGTGATGGTCAAGAGGTTCGAACAACTTGGGCAGACTGGTCATCGAAGTTCAGTACTTTGCAGGGGAACGGTAATGTCGGTCACATACAAAGAAGCATTTTGACAGACCGCGCGCTGACTCGAATGCGATGATTGATTTGTGGGGAATCAAGATGATGGATGCTGTCTCCGAAGCTTCTCAAGCTGACTATGGCACTACTGCTATGCGTAGTTTGACAGAGGTCGGGGTTTGTCGCAGGTTACAAAAGTTCGAGAACAATTAATGCCAAGCAGAATTTATCAATTAATACCTAACTCCGATTTCCGTCCTTCACTTCATGCCGAGGTACAGTAGCACAATTGCACTTGTGGAACCAGCAGATTTGCTCTGCAACAATTTGCCTGACTATAGCCTATAGCATTATCCGTTGCTACAAAAGAATCGCATTCTCCAGTATATGCATGCTAAATCCTTAAAGAATACGCATGCATTGCTAAAGATACTCGTGGTAGCAATAGATGACACTAACTTTGCAAGACAGAGAGGTTGCGGATTATGAAAAGCCGACTGAGCATATTCAATCGCAAAGGAGGAATTCCACAGATGCAAAAGCACAGCACAAAGGTCAGGTTGGTACAATGTTCTTGTAGATATGTCTTTGAAAGAGAATTAAAAACCCTCGCTACCTTTGTAAGCCCTCCGCGCTGCCTTTTTCGCCTCATGCAAGCATAGTCAAATACATCAACCCGGTCCGTCCTGTTCGCCCATCCGTCCACCATGACCAGCATGCCTCCATAGCTAGGCGACAGTAAGCTAAATGTCATAAAGAAAGGTTGCCTTGATACAGCCATATTCTCAGACTCTATAATTGAAGTCTTCTATTGAGACTGCTGCGTAGGCGTGCCTTCTTCAGCAGGCGCCTGAGGCCCACGATCCTTGCGTGCGGCTTGCACTGCATCGGCGTTGAGCTCTGGAACTGGCTCCGGGTTCGTTTCCTCTTCATTGATATCGCTGGGGATGCGATCAAGAAGCTCGCCACTCTCGTCAAGCTTCTTGCGTTGCTCGGAGACGATGGCGTCGGCCTCACTAACACCACCCTTCTGTGTCGATGGGTCACCGTCAACACCAATAGGTTCCACCTTACGCTCTACCGTCTTTTGTAAGGCCTGATTGTCGAAGCGAACGATCATGACAGTCAGATTGTCCGTCGAGAAGCGATTCAATGCGTATTCGACGAGAGTCTTGGAAGCAGCCTGAGGATCTTTGATGTTGCGGACGAGATCAACGGCTTCTTGGTCTGAGCAGACATCCCACAACTATTCAAAAGCCGTCAGTGGTCAATCGGAAAAAATGCACAAAACAACAACTTACGCCGTCACACGCCAAGATCAAGAACTCGTCAATATCTGGCTGTATGACCGTCTCTGTGGTGTAGGGATGACCGGTAATCAAGTCCTTCATGTAGGTGTCGCCCAAAGCGCGGGTGACAGCCAAGACACCATTGACACGGTTGTTGAGGATAAGACCTCCAGCACCTGCAATTCTCTTACCCTCGTTCTCGTCACTACCCTTGTGGTCATAAGAAAGGCGCAGAGCCTTGCCATTTCTGCAGAGAACGATACGGGCATCACCAACGTTGGCGGTGTAGAGCACACGTTGGCGCGAGGCTGCCTCACGGAGCTTTGCTGCCGGCGATTGCGTCGAATCAACATTCACAGGCAGAGAATCTGAGTTGCCTTTCATAGCGGCTGCAGTGGCAGGTGCGATGGCAGTCGAACCGGTGGCGGATTGAGAGTTGGGTATTCTATCTTCCCAGCGAAGAACAGCAGTGATTGCGGTACAACCGCTGTTCTTGAGAGGCAATTTTTCGAGTTGTTGGTCGGCAGTAGTGAAGGTCATGTCGAGAAGCTCGGGGATTGGAGTGTTCGGATGTTTGCGGATGATCTCTTCTAGAAGGCAGTGAATCTTCTTGCCACACCAATCGGCGGCGAAGTTACCAGCGTGGCCGTCGAAGATGGCGAAGTATCCGTTATCGGTTTCGACGACCTCTTGAGAGGTAGCAGAGGTTGTGCTCTGCTGAGCTGTGTCTGAGCCGAGGGCGGGAGCAGGAGTGCAGAGGAAGTTGTAGAGGTAGGCATGCGTATCCTCCATGGTTCTACGGCACTTCTTGTTCTTGTCTTCAGTGACGCCGACTCTGAACGTAGATCGCGGTCCAGGTTCAGACTCTCCGGCCGAGTTGTTGAGCGCGCCCTGAGGGACACTCAGAGCAGGATCGGTTCTACCAAGCTTCTGCATAGGAGTCTGAGGTTTCTCACGGGCTTCGGGAGAAGAGCTGTGGAACTGGTCTTTGAATGACTGCTTGGCATTGGAAAAGACGTTTCGTGCACCGGCGAAGCCACTGCTTCTCCTCTTGCCCGAAGGACTGACATCTTTACGGTCCGTAGTGGAGCCAGCATCCATAGAAGAGGGTTCGGCAGAAGGCATTGCGCTGGGCTCAGCGGTTTTGGATAGCGTATCGCCTTCTTTTGGTGAAGATCCAAACATTCTGTTCAGCAAGCCTCCCTGGGTGGAGAAGCTTCTGCGAGTCTTGCCAGATGCCAGATTGAAAGAGGGGAGGTGACTGACGCCACACGAAGGTCGAGAGGAGAATGCTTCAGAAGCAAGAGAGGGCGTGTCAGACAGAGGGCGATGGTCGTGAGCTATTCCCTGTGGTAAAGCGTCAGCAAACTGGCAGGCACGTGGAGACAATGCTCGGTCGAGGCGCAGCCCCATGTGAAGGCGAAGCAGGCAGCCGCGTCGTGGGGTTCCGACGGCCGTCATGGACAAAAGAGGCTTACTTGTTTCACCTGCAGGTCTCGCAGTGCGTCGTGTCAAGTTGATGGAGATTCTTAGGTAGGTTGTCAATTGGAATGTGAGGGGCTGTGGTCCGGAATACGTCAGAGTCTACCAGACGCTTTAGGAAAGAGCCTTGGCGCTGGCCGTTCCGGCCAATGTCGCTATCTTCGGATCGTCTCACTGCCGGCGGGTGTTCACCAGGTCATATCTCGTCTCTCTCCAATACAACTAGAAGGAAACCACCCTGACTGATAAATTGCACAATTGGCATACGGTTGCACCTTTGAGTGTTCAGGGAATGCGGATCAAGGCAGATTCCCCACATTTCGTATTTACGTACATATCATAAGTCATGCATGTGTCTTTGAAGCCTTTCTTTGTAGGTACACAACAACAGAAAGGGATTCATGAAAAAGTGACGCCCTCTTCGTTTAGCGGTATTATCGTCCGGAACGCCGTACGCTTGCCATGCAAACAGATCCAACCAACGCCATTCACTGACCCGACTCATCGCCGCAGACTATCAAGTCTGGCTTGAAGGTCGTCATCGCCAGGATCACCACCAATGGCTTGAGCAACTCTGCCTTGCTCGACGGCAGTGCTCTGCAAGCCGGTCGGAGTCTCGCCCATCTGAATATGTGTGAGTACGTGTGTGGGAAGAAAATCAGAATCGACACTCACAGCCTGGCCAAGGTCGACACCGATCTCGTCGAGAACTTGGTTCACGACCTCCTCGCCCTCCTCTTCATCCTCCAAGCCCGTTACGTCGTCGATGGCATCGTCCATCATCTCTTGCCGTTGGTCCATAATGTCATTTTCTCGTTCAAATTCCATGGCAATGCGTTGAAGTGCGGGAAGGTTCATCTGTCTGTTCATGCTGCCGAGAAGCTTGGTCGCTCCTTTCATGGACTGCATCATCTGCTCGTTGCTGCGCACAGTCTGGACGGGGAGTCAGCCTTAGGCGGGCCGCACAAGGGTAGCTGAGGCGAACCTGGATACGCAACGAGATGGCTTGCAGCTGGGTGCGCATCTGGTAGAACTTCTGAATATAGCGTCGCGTCCTGACAAGGTCCTTGGCCTGGATCTTGACTGCGCCCATCTGACCATTCTTCGCATTCTTCTTGATGTCCTGAACTAGCTTCTTCTCCTGGTTCTCGAGCTTCGTGCGCTCGCGGTCAAGTTCGCGTTGGGTCTTCTCGAGGGCGCGTTGATGCTTGCGTAGGCGTTCGGCGGGCGTCATGCGCTTGCCAAAGGCCCATTCTACAATCTAGAGACAGGCCATCAGCCAGCGAAACAGAAATCGGGACGAGCGCTGGCGCATGCTCTGCTCACATTCATGATGATGGGTGACGGTGGTAGTGGTGGTGGTGCAGTGAGGGGCAGAGTGGAAATTGGCTAGGCACCCGGAGACAAGGCTGGTGTCGGAGAGGGTGCCTTGTGCATGGTTCAGTGTGCACTACTGTGCAGTGCAATGGCGGGGAGGCGCTCCACAAAGCGTCCGTGCGCCCGCGCGGCGGATCATGCAAGGAAACGGCTCCAACTCTCAAACCTTCCGTCACTTTTATTCGGTGCTTTCTTGTCACACCATCTCACCTACGACCTCCGACCCTCCACTGTCTCGTGCCGTCCTCTGCATAACAACCAACCCCTGGAATGCACTGAGTGCCATTCTGCACACCTCCAGCACATCATGAGCTCAGGCTCCCCTTCCGGCAGTGGCTACGCCTCGCCTTCCAACAGCTCTCCCTCACCCATGCGCCGCCACCCGGGTCGTCCACAGTACATGACTGTTGGCTCTGGTTCGACCTCCGAGCACGCCTCCCGTCTCGCCGCCATGCTCGACAACGACTCTGGCTACGGAGGAAGCGTCGCCGACGGCTCTACCTTCGATCCTACCTTCGACCAAGATCCCATGGCTCATATGGCTACAACACAGGGTGCTACTTGTGAGCACGCCCGTACCATTTTGTATATTTTTTCCGATTCTGACTTGCTTACAGCCGATAACGAAAGACGCGCCATCGCCAGTCATGTACACCAGCTCCAATACAATCAAAATCGCACCGCGCTCGGTCGTGCCATCTCCGAAACTGTCGACACGCTCAAAAAGTTGCAAGACATGAATTCAAAATGGCCTGCACACTATCCTACAGTCCAACGTCCTTCTCTCGCATCACGTCAAGCTCACCCCGACCCTCGACCTGGACTCGTCCACACCCAGTCTGGTTTTGACAATCACCACGACCCGGAGACATTTAGACGTCCGGCCCCTCGCCGTGCTGGCACATCTATAGGAGAAGACATGGCCGTCGCTGAATCGAGCGGAGCTGCCGCCCGTGCTTCAGCTCCAGAGCCTAGATTGGTTACGCCTCAGCTCTCACAGCAGTTTTCGGTGCTCAAGATTGAGTTGAAGATGGAGGGCGTTCACCAGACTGAGCTGGTACATTCCTTGGAAAAACAATCAATAGCTTCCTTGCTTGATGGGCAAATCAACAACAGTGTTCGCCATCTGTTCTCACTCAGGGATCGAATCGAAGATACATCCAGCAAAGTCTTGATCACTGGTGATCTCAACGCTGGAAAGTCAACCTTCTGCAATGCTCTGCTGAGACGAAAGGTTCTACCCGAGGATCAGCAGCCATGCACTAGCATCTTCTGCGAGGTACTGGACTGTCGTGAGAACGGGGGCATTGAAGAAGTACATGCTATACCGAATGGCATCGAATACAACCGCCACGACGAAAGCACCTATGCTGTTTTTGGCCTTGAGCAGCTCGAAGATATTGTGATTGACAATGAGAAATGGTCACAGTGTAAGGTCTACATCAAGGATGTTCGCTCAGTAGATCAATCTCTCCTCAACAATGGTGTCGTAGACATCGCTCTCATCGACGCTCCTGGATTAAACAACGATTCTCTCAAGACAACTGCCGTTTTCGCCCGCCAGGAAGAGATTGATGTGGTTGTCTTCGTTGTTTCCGCTGCCAACCATTTCACACTCTCGGCCAAGGAGTTCATCTTCAATGCCGCTCGCGAAAAGGCATACATGTTCATGGTCGTCAACGGCTACGATAACATCAGAGACAAGAAGAGATGTCAGGAAATGATTTTGAAGCAAGTCAACCACCTCAGTCCTGCTACCTTCAAGGAATCCTCCGAGCTGGTGCATTTCGTCTCGAGTAATGCAATTCCTGTCGCCCCTGCTGGTGGACCCGATGGCCCTGGTGGTTCTGGAAGTGGCTCTGGTTCAAGCAGTGGTGGCCCCGGCGGTGATCCCGACAATGACGATGATAATTCCTCGGACAAAAAAGGCAAGGGCAAGGGTAAGGAGCAGGAAAAGATTGACGACTTCAATGAGCTCGAGGCGTCATTGCGACGATTCGTGCTGGAGAAGAGAGCACGATCCAAGCTTGCACCTGCAAAGACCTACCTGCTCAATGTGCTTGGTGATCTCGGAAGCCTTGCTAGTGTTAACAAGGAAGTTGCACAGAACGAACTCGAACGTGTCACCAAAGAGCTCAAAGAGCTTGAGCCAGTATACGAGAAGTCCAAGAAAGCCCGTGTCGAGGCTGGAGAGGGCGTCGACTTTACCATTGATGAGACTGCATCGGAAATCTACAAGGAATCTCGTGATACTATCAACAACACCATTGCTCGTGCGGGAGAGCAAGACCTCGGCGTCGAATACCCTGGCTTGTTCAGCGTCTACCAATATGCTGATGAGCTCAAGACGGCTATGCTCGAACAAATCACACGCTCAGTCCACGATTGCGAAGAAGCTGCTAGGACACACACGGCAAAGGGTGTTGATGGTATCAAGAATCTCGGAGTCCTGCATCTAGGTGACGACTACGAGGACCTGACGTTCAAATCCGAATACATGTTCCGTACACGTCGTGACGCCTTGACACGACAGGTTGATGTCGATGTCGAGATGTCCGACTTCTTCGACCTCACTAGCCTTTGGGAGCGCCAAGAGAAGGTCGCAGGAGCCAGTATGGCTGTGACGATTGCTGGTGTTGTTGGCGGTCGCATGTTCGGCGGTGTTGGCTGGGTTGACGGTGTTCTCGGTGCTGTGAAGGTTGTCGGACCAAACAACCTTCGCAAAATGTTCATCCCTGGCATCGTCCTTGCCATTGCTCTCGGTGCTTCATACGCTCTAAGCTCAATCCCTCACTCACTTCCGCGCCGTCTCTCACAGAAACTCTCAGCTCAGCTTGCAGAACTGGATTACACACACGTGAACGCCACGCGTATCTCGTCTGAAGTCAGAAGAGCGCTCAAGTTCCCTGCCGACAAGCTTCGTGAAGGTCTTCAGCGAAGCGTAGAGCAGCTCCTCGACGAGCGCAAAGAGAAGATCAAGCTCCAGAGCGAGAGCGAGGTCGCAAAAAAGTACTTCAGCAACCTTGTCAGAGAGAGTGGTGACATCCGAAGCAGAGTCATGAGAGTTGACCTGGAGGGACCCGCACCTGGTCATCTCGGCGGCCATGGCGTCTAGTTGCCGTATCAATGGGCGAAAGCAATAGGAAAAGGCGCAAAACGGCGTAAGGAGCAGGCATCCATGCATTCTTCATTTCTGGGACCCAAAATGAATTCGTTTGCACCGTTCAGTTATTGAGGGCGACGACATTTTGTATCTTGCACTTCTCTTCTCTTCTATAGTTCAATACCCCTCCTACACGAAACAGTAATGCTATTCAATCTAAAGTCTTTCACTTACTGCCTTAACGGCTACTCAATCTTTGAATGTGCACTGTAATTGATATCTTGTTGTTGAGCCGAGGCATGAGGGCAGGGTTGCCAAGCTGGTGTTGGAACCATGACAACATCGTCACATGAAGCCATTTGTTCACCAAGGTAGTATGGCGCCCGATCGAAGAAGACTCAAGTAATGGCCGATCCACGAGCCGTTGTCGCACTGCTTATACTTCTGTTCATCTTCTTCTCACCACCACCTGGTCAGGAGCCTCTGGTGCGCGCCCGCTCGCGTCTCGAACACATCGTCGCCGCCGAACGCCATGACTTGACAATCTTAAATCAGACTCATCTGGGAGACTTTGATCCGACACAGAACAAATGGCTCAACATTAGCGGATTCCGGGCGAATGACACCTTTGCCTGGCATGCACTACCTCTGGTCAAAGAACGAGCGAGACATCAGTCGGCATACGCCTTGGGTCATGACAGTCTCGCGCGTCTTGACGGGGAGGAGGATGAGAAATCGCCGTTACCACTATACCGCAATGTGACTGGAACGATGTACGGCGAGTGGATTCGCTCGTCTGTCCAGTCCTCAGTTGTGCCGCCCAAACTGAACATGTCCGAATACTCTCCTGTCGGCCCCTTTGGTCCCATCCCAATCCGATCTTTCAGCAAGAATGTCACTGCAAAGGCTGGCTCTCTGGAAGTATGGCTTGAAGAGGCGGATACACAAGAGACGTTGCTTCGGCATGGAAACAGAAGGGTGGCCAGGGAGATAAAGGCTCAAATCTCGGTCGGTGATGCAGAAGTGGGAGATTCATGGAACAGCAGGCTGTTTGGTGTGCACTTCCTCGACACCGGAAACATAATATTGGCTACAACTAGCGACAAGTTTGCTGGGATATTCGGGTTGCCGCACATGGCTCTTTCGGATCACAGTTATCGATCTGCACAGGAACTGCTCAATCGCACGCTTGAAATGTCCATCAACGAACAAGACTATGGGATACTGCAGAGCTTCAGCCCTTGGTCCTCGACCCCAGATGGCAGCTCAGACTCATCAGTGGTGCCTACGTGTGATCTGGTGGTCTACCTACAGCAGCACCTGGTCCCAATGCCTGGCGTCAAACCAGGACCCGATCAAGAAGTCCTTCTGTCGTTCATCGAGCACGAAATTCGCTTTCCCACCGGTGCAAATATCCCGCCTGCACAGCAGATGGCTTTCTCCATGGTGGCTTTCTCGCCAGATTGTGGCTTTGTGCTCGAATCAAAAGGTCCTCCAGAATATGCCTCACAAGAAGCCAATCATTTGCGCGGTCTCAAGGTCGAAGTCGAGTACCAGCGTGCAAGAAAGCACTTGCTCCTATTTGCCGCCATTGTCAGCGGGCAGCTATTCTTCTTTTTACGACAGATGCGGGACGCGAGCACTCCTTCCACAAGAAGTAGAATTAGCTTCTACACGATCAGCATGCTGTCCTTGGGCGATGGTTTCACCACTATGGTGTTTTGCTTGATCAGTCTGTTCATCCAGACACTGTGGGTGCCCTTGATTGCCACCGCCTTTCTCGCTTTCATGAGCGTCAGCTTCTTTGGCATGAGATTTTTGATGGATATCTGGGCCGTACAAGCGCCAGAGCGAGAACGGAGGGAGAGGCAAGAGAGGCAACAACAGCAACAGCAACGAGCTGCCAGTACACAAGAAAACACAGTAGTTCAAGAGAACCCGACAGAGGCTGCACCTGCCCAACCATCTGCGCTTCCAGTTATTACACCTGCGGGAGCAGAAACGCTTCCTTTGCCTGTGTCGGCGACACGTCCGGCTGATACAGGAGCTACGCCTGTATTCATCCCTTCAGATCAGGACATGCAGGCCGAGGAAGCCACTCCAAACGCCGCAGCCACAGGAGTAGAAGCTGGTCAGCGTGCTCCAGGATTCGGAGCTCTCTACACTCGTTTCTATTTCTTACTGCTCATAACCTTATTCCTTTCTCTGAACGCGACTTCATGGCCGCCGGCTCTACGACGAGGCTACTTTACGATTCTGGCATTCTCATATCTGTCTTTCTGGGTGCCACAAATTCACCGAAACTGTATGCGCAACTGTCGACATGCACTGAGATGGGATTTTGTGGCTGGCCAGTCTCTGCTGCGCCTCTTGCCGTTTGCATACTTTTATGGCTTTGAGCAGAATGTCTTGTTTGCCACTGTCGATCTGATCGATCTAAGCATTTTGGCTGGCTGGGTGTGGATCCAGGTGTTGTTGTTGCTCAGTCAGGAGATTGTCGGGCCTCGATGGTTCGTCCGTGGTGACTGGGTACCGCCGGCTTATGATTATCATCCTGTTCTTCGTGATGATGAGGAAGCTAATAATCTGCCTATCGGAGCGACGACTTCTATGCCTTCGCCTGAGCAAGAAAAGGAGGCCAAGGATAAGGGCAAGCGTGTCTTCGATTGTGCTATTTGCATGCACGAGATCGAGGTGCCGGTGTTGAGTGGAGAGGTGGCTGCCGAAGGTCTCACGACCGGATCCTTGGTTTTGGAGCGTAGGAAGTATATGGTTACACCCTGTAGGCATATCTTCCACTCCAGTTGCTTGGAAGGGTGGATGAAGTTCCGGCTCGTGTGTCCGATTGACCGAGAGGAGTTGCCGCCGCTGTAGATAGTTGTACATAACCATCCATACCAATGACTTTTGGAAATTGAGAATTTTTTATTTTCAGTCACTCCTCATCTCCAAAGGACAGTTTGATCGGCTTGCCCTTTTTCTTGACCTTTTTCGGTTTGCTTTCACCTTTCTCTGCACTCTTCTCGCCGAATTCTTCTTCCTCGTCTCCGGCCACCACTTTTGCCATTTTACGCTTCTTGGTCGCCTTGCCCGCATCAACTGTCGCAGATTTCCTTGCAGAAGCATCTTTACCCTCATCATCCTCATCAGGCAACGCCCCAGAAGCCTTTGGCGAGCTGCCCGTCAACTCCCCCGTCACCATATCCTTGACATCCCCAAACTTTGCCTTTACATCTTCACCATCTCCAGCAGTGAGTTTTTCGTACTCGGACTTTGTCAGTGTCTCAGAGCTTCCTTCTACCACGTATGTGGGAGCGTCGTCGTCATCTTCGCCAGAGGACTTTTTGGGTCGTTGGGCGCGGGCGATTGGTTGTTCGTGGCGGCCCGAGGCGGAGATTGTATTGTTCTGGTCGCGCAGTCTTTGGAGGAAGGCTGGTTGGGAGGCTGATTTGTCGTAGGTCAGGTCTTTGGATTTGATGTTGGTCATGATTTCTTGGGTTGGGCCAATGGTTGTCGGGCTGATTTGAGATTTGTTTTTCGACTTCGGGTGATGTCGATACAACCAATAGAGCTCAGGTGGATTGATGTGCGTATACAAAGGTCAATTGATCCAGGACGAGTAAGTGGGATGGGTTCGTCAATTGACTTGTTTCTGAATTGTTTCTTTCAAATGGCCACCTGCAGCCTTCGAGTGTGAAAGTCAAGATTGGATGATTATATAATCTAGATTGGTTTACTCGCAGGTAGGATTTTCTGTAACAATCTAAGGTGCAAAGTGATGTTGAATGCTCGAGTCAAGATCAGGAGCTCGGATAGTGATGAAGGATGAGATGGTGGAGAAAAGGTCATTTTGACGGAGAGGGCAAAAGACGGCCCAAGCGCGTTGCGGAAGAGGGAGGACGCAAGCAGCCGCTACACAAGCACACAAGTGGCATCAGAAGAGACGTTGGCGACCAGAATTTACATCTACCCGGCTCTTGAGCTGCTCGAACAAGAGACGCATCCAGCTACGTCAGCCAAAGGGCGAAGGAGCAGTTCGGCTTTGGGCGTAATACTGTATATTGGCGAGACGCTCGCTGCGCCAGACCAGCCCCCTAACATCCTTGCGTGTCATCACACACAACCACACACGCTTTCTTTGCTGCATCTGCGACGACGACCCTTCCCCACAAGACGACACAAAGCACGTATGCGTCAAGCCGATGCAGGCCTGTTGACGTGTCCTTGAATCGCGACGTTCACTTCGCCTCGACATTGCTCTCGGTCGCTCGTTGCTCGTCCGAAACAGCTTTGCAACGCCGCATACCTCATTGTCAACTCAATCCGACGACTCGAAATTCCTTCACGTCCTCCCACGCAGCTAGCTCTCGCTGCCACCACATCCAACCATGAACTTCCTGCAAAATGTTCGCAAGCGACTGCCCTCGACGCAAAAGATACCCTCATACGATGACCTTTCGAGAAGCGCTGAGAAAATGTCCCCGAGGCTAGCCTTCTTCCGCCGACGCATACGCCTGAGAGAGAACTCTCGCATCTCAATACCCCTGGGCCTGGTCCTGCTCTTCCCCTGCTTGATCGTAATATTAATACTCCTCATTTTCGTGCGACCTTCTGCATCGCCAGGCAGGATACTTATGCCCGCTGGTGCGCCGCCATCCATCAGGTATGAAGTCACCCAATCTGCACCGCGGTGCTTTAGCTAATTCTTGCCCTCCAGAAAAATCAGCGAAAAGCACGACAAGGTCTTTGTAACAGGCTGTCAAGATCCAGCTCTCGAGACCAACAACCCTCGCGCCAACGCCGCTTTCGTCGTTCTCGCCCGTAACAAGGAACTCGAAGGTGTTCTGCAGTCGCTCAAGTCGGTCGAGAGACACTTCAACAGATGGTTCCACTATCCCTACGTCTTTCTGAACGACGGCGACTTCAACTCGACCTTCAAGGATGAAGTCCGCAAACACATCAGCTCCACCGTCGAGTTTGGCAAGATCGATTCGACCATGTGGGGTTTCCCCGACTGGGTTGACCACAATGTCGCCAAAGAGGGTATCAGGAAGCAAGGTGACGCTGCCATTATGTACGGTGGCATGGAGAGTTACCATCACATGTGTCGCTTCTACTCTGGGTAACATCTGCCGTCCGTCTTGTTGAGCTAGGATTGTGCTGATCGTCGCAGCTTCTTTTACAAGCACGAGCTCCTCCAGAAGTACGACTGGTACTGGCGCGTTGAGCCCGAGATCAAGTACTTCTGCGACATCACATAGTACGTTCTAAGCAATGTCCAGTAACAACCACAACAGCTGACCGGTCCGTTTCCAGTGATCCTTTCGTCCACATGGAGCGCAACAACAAGACCTACGGATTCACCATCGCCGTCAAAGAACTCAAAGAGACGGTTCCCAACATTTTCAGATATGCCTCGGCCTACAAACGAGTCAATAACATTACCTCGACAGGCCTCTGGGAGATGTTCCTTGAACCGAAGCCGGAAAAGCCAGCCGACGAACTACCCAAGGATGATCCCAAGTACAAGAAGCCCCTTCCCGAAGATATTCTTCGCACGGAACCTGGTGCTGGCACCATCCCTGACGTCGACCCCGAGTCCATGGAAGGCGAGACCTACAACATGTGCCATTTCTGGAGTAACTTTGAGATTGCCAGACTTGACTGGTTCCGAAGCAAGGAGTATGAGGACTTTTTCCAGATGATGGACCGTAGCGGTGGCTTCTGGATGGAGAGAGTAAGCATTACTGGTTCCCCGTGTCTGGCAAACTACTAACTCTGCATAGTGGGGTGATGCACCTATCCACTCATTGGCAGCAGGTGTTCTGCTTTCTCCCTCGCAAATCCACTACTTCCGTGATATCGGCTACCGTCACACGACCATCGCCCATTGCCCGGCAAATGCAAAGGCCCGTCAAGAGCCTCGCCAGCCTTACCTCGAAACGACCACAACAGACGAGAAGAAACGAATCGAAGAAGATGCATACTGGGAGGAATGGGACGAAGAGAAAGAGAACGGTGTCGGCTGCAGATGCAGATGCGACCCCGAAGTCCCCGAAGTCGAGCTCAAAGAAGGCAGCTGTCTTCCCAACTGGGTAGAGGTTGCCGGAGGCTGGTTGACACCAGGTCCGCCCGCATGATCGAAGTTGTAATGTTGGCTTGTTCTATACGCATGAGAGGCGCGAGTGGTTTTTGCAGCGATCATGCACTGGGACGGAGTTATTTTGTTCGGGTTTGAATGGATGGTACATATGGATACATGACCTGGATCCCATCTTGTCCTACCTCTTTCGGTTGTATCGTGCCCTCCGCTGACCTCTGGTGTTGTCAGCAGCTTTTTTTTTTCTTTGATTCTTGATTCATCGTACATGATATAGTAACGATACAGATACGAATCAACGATTCTTCCCTTAGAGTAAGACACGACCGGGCTGTTTTGCATGCTGCTGCAAAGTAAGAATCTACCAGAAAAAAAGTGTTGTCTTGTAGGAGAGTCTGTAATATGAACCATGGTCCATATTCGCAAAAGGTCACTCAACAGATTGCTGAGTTTTGGGTGGCTCAGAGTATACTTGCTCAAGAGCAGGAGCTGAGCCGTCCAGCGTTGTCACATGCAAGGCGGCAACCATCACGGTGCAGCTTCGAAAGCTTGTCTTATCATTGCGGGGCACCACCTTGATTTCTACTTGGTTCCGAGTGATACAGCACTTGATACATTCGATTCCATCGTCAAGGCCTTGCGAACTCGTATTGCAAACTTGTTGTAGGCTTCTCTAGAGCACCTGCGTCGCAGCAGAGCAGAAAAGACTCATATCCACGCGGCTGCTCCCCATCTAGGCTAACACAAAGAGCAAGAAAGATCCACTCGGATTGGCTGACCCCTCCTCTCAGGCTGCAGCGACCCAACAATCTTGTGTCTGCTCAGCTGTTACTTTTACGCAATCTCTACGAGAAGAACAGAAAAAGCTGGTCGTCGATCAAAGGTTTCTCTACTCTGCACTTCTCCCAGCTACTCACTACCAGGTTGGCTCATTCGTTTCTGACTTGGTTATCAGCTGCTCGAATCGTGGCTTCCTCTTCTCGATCGTAATCTGTCCATTTCGACACACGCTCTTCTTGGTTGTGAGAGTTGGAAAGAGCTACTGAAAGCGAACTCAGTCTAATCGAAACACGAAGTCCAACACTTTGCGTCTTCATCATCACGTCTGACGCTTTGCTTTAGTATCAACCTTTCCTCCTCCTCACGCATCTGCGCTTCATTCTAACATTGCTAAAGGACACTCACCACAACTCAAGCCCTTTGGTCAATATGACTGTTGACACTGAACCCCTCAATCACCACGAGGAGACCAAAATGGGCGACTTCGAAGCCAGCCACGACTGCCTGGACGGATACACCCTCACTGATGGCTTCGCTCCATCTCTGCCCGCCCTCGTTAACCGCGCACCTGATGCCGACACTGATGCCCGAAGCGTCAGTGATGTTGGCTCTGTCTCCAACGGCGACACCGTAAGCGACCCCGACGGTGACTTTGACGAGATCGGCTATGACGAGATCCCTGCTCTTGCAGCTCGTGCTCGCCATCAAGAGCCTGAACCTTCTGAAGAAGACATGGAACGCATCATGATGAGTGACAGAACCATCATCCCCAACACGCCTACCCTGGCTCAGCGTATGCCACAACTCTCTTCAGAGGCCACCACCAAACCTGCCATCATGCCCCAGCACGCGCGCCTCACTGGTCTGTCTCTAGCAGAGAAGCCCTACCAGCTACCCAAACAAGCTCCGTGTCTGGTGTATGTCGGAGACCATCAAATGAGCGACATGTCTGTTGCTCTCGCCGTGGCTAAGATTGTTGGCGCTATGGCGGGCGGCGTCAGCAATAAGGAATCTGTCCTAAAGGAAATTTCTCAAGCCAAGTCAGACGACATCATAATGGTTTCCTGGACCCCTATCAACTTCATCTACGCCAAAACCTTTGGTGTTGATCCTACAACCGGCTCATTCATCACCCTACCTGATCACTCAACACTCACCCTGAAGTCTATCAAACCCGACCTCGTGATTCTTCACCGTGAAAGCTTCGACAACACCTGGGTTGAGTTTGCCAAGCAAGTGGCCCATCACAAGATCCCGATGTTGGAGATTACAGACAAAGGCTTCCAAGAGTCTGATGAGGACGAAGACTTATCATGCATCATTCCCCACACCACTCAGGCTAATCACTGTCTGCGCCTGTCTCTTGTCTCTGGTGACGGCGACGGTGACGAGGACGAGAAAATGGTGGCAAAGGAGATGCCTCTGTCTCTTGGTGCTTTGCACGCTCTGGACGATGATGTTCTAAGCCGCCACATTGCTTATCTTGCTGACAGATCGTGGGAAGCCAAGGACGTCGATGCTGCTGTTGGCACCGGCAAGGAGATCAAGCTGCCTTCGCCTGTCATGTCCTTCATGTCATCTCTGCTGGTCAAGAGCATCATGCAGAGTTTGTTCGCTCTCTTCATGACTCTTTCGGCAGCCAGTCTGTTCATCTACTTTCTTCAGCAGCAAAGTCCTGCCTCCGAACTGGCTCTCCGCGCACCTATGCTTCAAGTCGCCCTAAACAATTCTGGATTGTCCACCATCAACGCCACCGACATCCTTCACTATCCTACCACTACTGGTGTCTCAGGCAACTCCACCACAACTGCCGTTGCTTTCCCCACGGCTGTTCACGTCCATGTCGCCAAGTCAGATCAATTGCTTGTATCTCTCCCCAAGGCTTACTGGAACTCTGCCCAGATTGGTGTCTTCAAGAACGGCAAGGCTTTGAGTAATGTCAACAACACGCGCGTCATTGATGGAGTGCTCTCTGTATCACTGCCTTCTGCCGACGCCAACGGACAGGTCCAGGTCAGCGTGCTCTCCACCAACAAGCCTTTCCGTAATGAGACACTCAAGATCGACCTTGGCAACCGTCTCCTTCAGCGTGTCACCTACGAGAATGCCGCGAAGGGTGTTCAGCAGGATGTCACTGAAGTTCATCAAGCTGCTAAGCTGGCTCAGGCTAAGATCATCTCAGATGTTTATTCCGTCTTCAACAGATCCGCCTACGGTGTCAAATACATTGGTTTCAACATCCTCGAGGGTATGAAGTCCACCGGCCATGCCATTGGTTCGGCATCAGACCAGACTTCTCAGGGCTTACACTATATGGGCGGGCTCACTTACAACACCACCTCCAGCTTTGGCTCGTTCGTTAAGAGTGCCATCCCTCAGAGGCGTCACTTCATCAGAGCTCGCAACAACGCTCTCAAGATCAGAACAAGACTTCTCAGAAAATCCACTGCTGCAAAGCAGGGCGTCATGTCTCCGAAGCCCGAGTCATTTCCCAGTACTCTCTCCTCCCTCAAGGGAAAGATCGCAGAACTTAACCAGCAGCTCTTACTCGGTATTAATGCTTTCAAGTGGTCATCTCTTCAGCGTCCCAGCAAGTCCTCTCTCGTATCTAGCATGGCCGATGCCGCCGTTAAGACAGCTGTTCAGATGAAGTCCAAGATGGTCACTCCATTGGTCGCTGACTCATCCAAGGACGTCAAGTGTCGCAAGCGGAGTCAGAACACTGAGAACAAGGTCAAGACATCGGGTGTGTAGAAGCTTGCTGCATTGGTGTTCAAGCGGTAGGTTTGTTCCCAGGCGTTTTCAGATGGTCTCGACTTACATCGCCCTCAGGGGCCAGGGCGTCATTGATTGGCATTAGAGAGAGGGACGCTCGGTTATTGCCATGGTTTAGCTATTTCTTTTGCTCGGATCCTGGGTTCTGATATGCGTTCGGGAAGGCGTGCTTTTACACGAGAAGAGGAGTTTGGGGAATCGGAGGCTGATAGCACGTCCTCGATATTACAAATTATACAGCATATCTTATGGTCACACGGATGAAGTTTATGCAAAAGGGTAATCCCAAATCACTCAGATAGCCCATAGATTCCCCACAAAATGGTAATGGTCCCCGCCATCAACCCCGCACTTGGTAAATCGTCTTGACCCAAACGAGTATCCCGGAGCGCTGTCGGGCGATCCGATTTACCACTCCGGTGAAAGATATAAAGGCTGGTCAGAGAACGACATGGGATACATATGAGAATCATCAAACTCTTGTCACTTGCACATTACGCAGACGGTGGACTCACTTAGACGATCACGCACAGGGAATTTGAGGAAAAGAGTTTCCAAAGAAGAAGAAGAAGAGAAGAAAAATACCCGTCAGGGTCTCCCACTCAACCATGCCTCACTACAACCCATCACTGCAGGTGACTGCAGACCATCGGATCAAAATGGTCGAAGCACCCATCCACAAACCCGACAAAGGACAAGTCTTGTTGCACATCAAATGTACCGGGATCTGCGGGCAAGTTTTTTTTTTCCTCTTTTTTTTCCATCTCAAGACCAATATCTTCGTTCCTCCCACTATCAAATTGAATTCTGAGAAGGATTGATGATGATGACGTTGCTGACTTATTTTGACAGATCAGACATTCATTTTTGGAAGACGGGCGCTATTGGCACGTTGCATGTCGAAGGCGATTGCGTTTTGGGGCATGAGGCTTGTGGTGTGGTGTTGAAGGTCGGTGAGGGCGTCGAGGAGTTGAAACAAGGCATGTATATCATGTTATCGCTTTGTCCTTTTTCCCTTTTTCTACTGTTTCTTTTTTTCCAGTTCGTTTTTGTTTCTCCTACTGCAGTTCAGAGATTCAAGAACATGGAGAAGAGGAGAAGGAGGAAGCAATGATCCGTCAGTACAGGCAAAAGAAAAGAAAACGTGATGCTAACTTTGGGTTGCGAAATCAGGCGACAGAGTTGCAGTCGAACCCGGTGTCCCTTGTGAAAACTGTTGGCTCTGCAGAGAAGGCCGCTACAACTTATGCGAAGATGTCAAGTTCTCTGGCGTATGGCCTCACCACGGCACTCTGCAGCGCTTCAAAGTGCATCCGGCCAAATGGCTACACAAGTCAGTATCAATCACTTTCCCTTTCACATCCACTCACAAAACTCCATCAACAGAACTGACATCAAGGTAAAAAAAAGGATCCCAGACAACGTATCGTTCGCAGAAGGAGCCCTCCTCGAACCCCTCTCAGTAGTGCTCCATGGTATCCGCCGCGCAGGCCTTACCCTCGGCCGCGGCGCCCTGATCTGCGGCGCCGGCCCCATCGGTCTGATCGCCCTCCTCGCCTCCCGCGCCTCTGGCGCCCACCCACTCGTCATCACCGACCTTGAAGCCTCTCGCCTTGCCTTTGCCAAAAAGCTCGTTCCTGAGTGCGAGGCTTATCAGGTCCAGCGCAATCTGAGCAGTGAGGAGAACGCAAAGCAGATTCGAGGTTTGTTTGGCGATAGTGAGTACGGGTGTCCGGAAACGGCGTTGGAGTGTACGGGGGTGGAGAGCAGTATTGTCACTGCGGCGTTTACGGTCAGGAGGGGTGGCACGGTCATGGTGATTGGTGTCGGGAGACCGATTATCAATAACATTCCGTTCATGCATTTGAGTCTTGCTGAGGTGGGTTTCATCGCTTGCTATCTTCTTTTTCCTAGTTTGTTGTTCCGTGGAACGATGCTGACGATGAACCAGATCAATCTCAAGTTCATTAACAGGTACACTGACACCTGGCCCGCGGGCATTGCGGCCGTAAAGGGCGGTCTGATCGATTTGAAGCCTTTGGTTTCCCATGTCTTGCCATTGGAGAAGGCAGTAGATGCCATGCACATCTGTGCTGACCTGAGTCAAGGCAGCATCAAGGTGCAGATTGTCGACGACGTGGACGTTGATCCCAAGGAATTCGAGTAAATGCGTCACGCAAAGTTGTGCAAATCGCACATTTCTCGTATGCTCAAAGATCGGTTTCTGCTTGGAGAGGAGGGATATTAGCGATTGGTACGCAAAATATGTTGCATAGAAAGACATAGGAAAGAAATGAAGAAGAGGAGAGAATAGGCTATTTCTGTTGGACATATTATTTTGTCTTTCATGCTGCCTGCGGCCGTGTTCCCTCGTTCATCACACATGTCTGAAATGCCATCGCAATTCGCTCCTGGAGGGAACAAGCAGACCAATAGGCTATTGCAACTTCTGACATGACATTGAGTAGAGTTCCATTGTTTGGTAGACAGAAGGTGGCATGTGGTAGGCTCTGAGAAAGAAGAAAAGGCTGGTAGATTCGAACGTTGATGTTGGCATGTTAGTCACATGATAGCAACACTCTTCTTCCCCATTGGTCAGGGGACCATCGCACCTTCCAACACTCGCTTCTGAAAACCTCGCCGTGATTAGCCACGTCAGTTTTTAGGAGAGAAATCAAGATTATCACAGAGAGGGACAGAAAAGTTTCCAGCAGACTTTTTTTTTCATTTGTGAAACCCCTCCAAAGACAACCTTCAATACCAAGTTATACAAGAGTATCGCAGTGTAAAAACAACAAGAACCCGTAATTATGTGCTTGCTGCCCGCTGGCCAGGAAAGATCCAATTCTCAACTGACAAAAGAAAAACCAGAGGATGCTTGCTCGATGCCGCGTGGCCGAAGTCAAGATGCACCTCATATGCAAGAGTGAAGAAAATAGAGAAGCCGTATCTAGTAAAGGTGGAATCGTTGCGCGCTTAAAAAGAACATCTGAAGCAGAAGTCAATCGCTTAGATAAGGAGAGCAGCGAAACCAGCAACACCAGCGAGGGCCATGCCGGCGTTGAGCTTGCCAGCAGCACCAGTGTAAGTGGGAGGCATGGACTTGGTGGCAGAGGCGCCGAAACCGGTAGAGGCAGCAGTGCCCTGAGGAGCGGTCATGGTGGAGTTGACCAGAGCGAAGGGAGCAGAGCTGGGGACGTTGATGGCAACGGGAACAGTGGTGTAGCCAGTGGGGATAAGGGTGCTTGACACACGAGCGGGACAATCAGTGACTGTAGGAGCGCAAGACAGGATGGTGACGGCCTTGGTGCTGTAGAGAGTGACGGTCTGGGGTCCAGCAGGGGCAGCAGTGGTGTTCTGGACAGCAGCAACAACGGGAACCGAAGTGGGAACAACGGGAGCCGAGGAAGATGCAGTTCTGGCTGGGCAGTTGGTTACTTCAGGTCCGCAGCTGGTGATAGTCTCGACAGCGGTAGAGTGGATAGTCTCAGTGATGGCGGGTGCAGCAGCGGCGAGGCCGGCGAAGAGAGCAGAGGCGACAACAGCGAAACGCATTTTGATTGATTTGTTGGGTTGGGTTTTTGAGGTTTATTTGAAAAAAGTCGGTGTTGGAGAAAATGGTGGTGATATTAAAAAGAATGTGGTTGATAGTTGGTTTGGTAAAGAGTGAAACGACCGAAGTCTGATTATTGTAGAGAGAGTTGGATGGTGAAGACAAAGGACTTGGGAATGAGCAAGAGCTGTAGTTTATAAATGGGATGGTCAGTGATCAGCCCGGCCGGGGAATTGTTTGGGAAATTGCGTCCTCCTGTCTCCAGCACTCTAATGCAGGTCCATGATGATCCGAGCTCATGGCCACGATGCAAGGGATAGCGACGGTATCGCTTGGCCGGAAGCTTCCAAAATCGTCTTCATATCTCTAGATTGCCGCCTCTGGGTGTTGTGTAAATCATTGGTGCAGGGTCGAATTCAGCCTTTGCTCTTCCACAAGACGCCCGGCGACAGCCACCAGGACCCCCTATACAGTAGATTGACAATAACAATTTCAAACCTACCATCTGCTTGTGCCAGATTTGTAGCATACTATGTGACACGCGCGGCCTTCTTGTCGAGTCATGGCGTGGCTTATGCTAGTGCCTTCACATGTTGAGGGCATCTTCATTTCGGCAGCCAGATTCAGGCATGTGTGTGGGTGTGAGCCATCGTGTGCACAGGCCTGGAACGACTCTCACAATCAATGCATACGCAAATCCCGTCATCCGCAGTCGATAACAGTCTGCTTGTTTTGCTTCAGCACATTTACAAAAACAAGATCAATATTGACGTCGGTATCTCGACTCTGGTAGCTCGAATTTGACCGCTACAAAGGGGCAAGGCACATGGTCGATTTTGAAGGGCGGGTGAAACCTTGACTGATTTTCTGCTGCGAGTTTAACAAAGCGACCGTTGATTGATATATATCACGGCTATCCATCTCCCAATCTACGGCCCGAACGAAATCAACCGTCCTACATATGTAATGACTGGCCGGGAGTCACACATCCACGCGCACATCAACGTCTTTTTCAACGTCGACGAACCATTGCCGCAGAATCTCCATAAAGTGACACACTCCTCGAGACTCAGGAGTAGTAGGCAAAACCGTGGGGGAGGCCAACGCCACGCGGAGAATGGTGTGTTTGTTGTGTCAACAGCATTCTTCAAGTCCGACCGAGCTTTGGCTCAATCAGGCTAACAGTGTAGAGAAAGGCATTTTGTGCAACTCTTGTATTCATTTCTAACAGATAAGGTATAACGACACCGCAGATCCTCCTGCAATGCCCTGACATTTTCTTCTTCCTCGTGAATGCTTAGTATTTCTAAAGGCAGTGATTAATTCCAAGTGACGCAATGCGTGCCTTGGATTATGATTGCATTGAGTCGTTGTAGCTCTTTGCTGCTTGGCTTGCAAAGAAGCGTACATCGACATCGTCATCAGTCATGAGTTTCTCCAGGTTGGGCATGATTTGTTCCCGAATGAGCTGGTCACCCTGGGTACTTCCAGTGCCGGCCTTGCCCGTCTTCTCGAGGGAGAGAATCGTTGACTCGGTGTCGGGGAGACGCTTGAGTACATCGATCAAGACGGCATATGACTTTGCGACGTTGAATCTAATGTTGGGGATTTGGTCGTTGACAAGGTTCGACAAGATAGGGAAGATAGACTCTTGGATGACGGGAAGGGAGAGTGCGGGTGCGAGGGTCTGGATAATGTTAGAAAGCGCTCTCCAAGGGATGATCAAGGCACACTTACCGAGACAGCAAAACATGTAGTCATGCGGTACAGGTAGTTAGGGTGGCCGCCCATAGCAACAACCTTGGGCACAATGGCCTCGTTGGCCCACTGTACACCGAAAACATCTGTAAGCTTCTTCAAGTTTTGAGTGCTGGCCTCGCGAATGCTGAAGACAGTGTCACCGAGCCAAGACATGCAAAGGCTGGAAAGCTTCTCATCAAAGAACTTGACTCCAAGTTGAGAAGCGAGGAGGGGAAGATGCTGGATGATGGCCAATCTTACACGCCACTGCTTGTCCTCTGCAAGCTGGACGATTGCAGGAAGAAGCGATTGTGAGAGAAGTTCAATGCCAATGACGTTGTTGACAAGCTCGAGCTTGGAGATGATGTTCAAACGGACATCGGGGAACTCGTCCTTGAGCATCTGGAGGAACATGGGCAAAAGGTGCTCGGTGGTCTCCTGCTTGCCGAGAATGGGAGCCAGACCACTAATCTGGGTTCCAAACGAGGCACGCACTTGCTGTGACGAATCTGAAACGAGCTCCTCAACTGCGGGCATGACTTCCTGGAGGAGGGTGTCTCTCTCAATAAGGGCGCAGAATCCAGGAATTTGACCAGCGATGGCAGTTCGCACCTCGGCCTCGGTGTCTTTGAGAAGCTTGATGAAGGCAGGGACGAGATCGCGGCTGACAACCTCGTCGTCTACAGCCTTGGCAATCTGTTCAATCCATCAGTACCAAATCCGCAAAATCCAGAGTCGGGCATCACAAACCTTCTCGAATTTCTCTGCAACCATGTAACGAACTCTCCAACTCTTGTCCTCGAACAGGCTTCTTAGTGCAGTGAGAAGAACACCGTGGCTTGACTGCTGCTCCTTGGGGACGGTCTCTGCAATGGCAACCAGAATCTCAACAGTCAACAGGCGAACACTGTCCTGATCGTCGCTGGCCAAATGCTGGAAGAGAGGAATCATTTCATCAATGACCACGTTCGGGGGCATGACGCGCAAGAACTTTGCCAAGTTGATAGCGGCCTGTCTGCGGACCATGGGTGTATCATCGTGAACGAGTTGTGCGAAACCTTGCCTCAAGGATTCTTGCGTCTGAGAGTCGGTCTTGGTGTAGGCGACCTTGTAGACGCCGGTGGAGGAGATCTTTGCGGTGAACCAGTCGGCTTTTGAGAGTCTGCCGATCAGAGGGATGAAGTACTGGTCAATCTGTTCGGTGGATAATTGTTCGCAAATCTTGTTGAGCGACTCGACGGCCTGTAGCTAGTCAGCAACCTTGGCGCGAAGGAATGTGGTTTGAAAGACCGACTTTGTCTCTGACGAGCAGTTCTTCGATGGCGGCGAGGTTTTCGAGAGGAGAAAGCAGCACGTGAGCGTACTCTGGGCCACCGACGTACTCGACGAAGCCTCCGAGCTCATCGCTCAAAGCAGTCAAGACCTCATCTTCGTCCTCGACGGATTCTTTTGCGCAATGTCAGTGGATGATTCCGAGGTGGAGATGGCGTATGCGGGTGGACAGTACCGTCAAGGAAGGGTATGAGCTCATCTCTGGTGCGCTCAGGGCCCAGAGCAAGAGCGATGGTAGACAGGCGGCGGATGGCGTTCAGTCTGAGCAGGACATCGTCGTGCTACGGAAGGCGTCAGAATGGAAGGTGTCAAATTAGAGTTTCGCAGATTGGCGGACCTTGAGCTCGTCGATGAGGACGGCGATGGGGTAGAGCTCGTCGTTCTGTTGCGCATCCATGGCGGGCAATTGAAGCTTGGTAAAGGGAAAAGAGCGTCGTGGGCAGACGTGGAGCCCGCGAAGAAATGGCTTTGGAGGGTCAGCAGGAATGGATTGTGTTGGAGCTTTGTGTGCAGGTTGTTGCGGTGCGGCGTTGATGGTGTAATTAGAGGGGGGGGGGGCTGCCAGCAGACAGACGTGTCCAAGACGGGAAGGAGCGCACCTTGTTACAGAGACGAGGGCTGGATCAAGACAAAGTGCAGACGACAAAGGCAGGATCGAGGGAGAAGACGGTCGGGGATTGTGATTACTGGTGTTTGGTGGTGGATTGGCCGTGAATGCGATGCAGCTGCCACTCACGTCTGGAGTTTCTGGCCGTGCTTGGCATCAGAAAGTGCAGCCCGACTGGCGCGCATTGTCATTCACGCGCATCCCAGTCCAGGAAAATCAGACATCCACCATACAGACATGCCTACCATTTCGGTTGACAAGGCCGAGCTGTTCAAGGCTCTGGGCAAGACGTATGCCTCCCTGCAGTCACGCCTCGATCCCGCAATATCCACTGACACCTCCCAGCTACACCACCCAAGAGTTTGACGAGCTGTGCTTCGAATTCGGTATATCCTTGCTGCTTCCCGCTTTGAATCTGCATTATACTCATCTTTTGCCCCGTAGGCATCGAACTCGATGAAGATGTGCGCCGCCGAATCTCTCCATGCTTCCAACCACCCGAACTCTTCCTGATGCCATTCACAGACAACTGACTCAAAACGCCCAATTGTCGATGGCGTCGAGGAACCACCCCAACTCAAGATCGAAATCCCCGCCAATCGCTATGACATGCTCTGCTTCGAAGGCATTGCCATGAACCTCAACGTCTTTCTCGGAAACATCCCCCCGCCCAACTATCGTCTCGTCGCTCCCAAGGACGGCCAGATCCAGACTGTCACTGTCAAGCAAGAGACATCACAAATAAGACCCTACTTCTCATGCGCCATTCTGAGGAACATCAAGTTCACAAAGGCCCGCTACGAGTCCTTCATTGCCCTCCAAGACAAACTCCACCAGAACCTTGCCAGGCAACGTACCCTCGTTGCAATCGGCACTCATGATCTCGACACCATCAAGGGCCCCTTCACCTATGAAGCCCAAAAGCCAGAGGGCATCAAGTTCGCCCCTCTCAACCAGACCAAGGAGATGACCGGAAAGGAAATGATGGACTTCTACGAGAAGGACAAGCACCTCGGGCGCTACCTGCCCATCATTCGCGACTCGCCCGTCTACCCCATCATCTACGACAGCAACCGCACCGTCCTCTCCATGCCCCCGATCATCAACTCCAACCACTCCAAGATCACCCTTGACACAACCAACGTCTTCATCGACATCACAGCCACCGACAAGACCAAGCTGGAAATTGTCAACCACATGATTGTCGCCATGTTCTCTCAATACTGCGAGGAGCCCTTCACAGTCGAGCCTGTAAAGGTCATCTCAGAGCACAACGGCGAGTCGCGTGAAGTCCCAAACCTCACCCCTCGCACCACTCAAGCCGAAGTCAGCTACATCAACTCCGTCTGCGGCCTCAAGCTTCAGCCCCAAGAGATCTGCGACATGCTCAAGAAGATGTGCTACCACGCAAAACCCTCATCGACACCAGACATCCTCGACGTCGACGTGCCAATCACCCGTGCCGATGTCTTGCACCAGGCCGACATCATGGAAGACGCCGCCATCGCCTACGGCTTCAACAATCTCGAGCGCCGCTTCGTCTCGGCAACCACTTCTGTCGGTGCAGCCCTCCCTATCAACCGTCTTGCCGACATTGTCCGCTTCGAGACCGCCATGGCCGGTTGGTCAGAAGTCATGCCCCTGATCCTCTGCTCATACGACGAAAACTACACATGGCTCAACCGCAAGGATGATGGTCTCGCCGTTCGCCTGCAAAACCCAAAGACCCAGGAATACCAAATCGTGCGTACTAGTCTGCTGCCAGGTCTGCTCAAGACTATCCGTGAGAACAAGCATCACTCGGTGCCTATGAAGATCTTCGAGGTCAGCGATGTTGGTCTCAAGGATGAGTCTTGTGAGCGCAAGAGCAGAAACGAGCGTCGCTTCGCTGCTTGTTGGTATGGCAAGAGCTCTGGTTTCGAGGTTGTTCATGGCCTGCTTGATCGCATCATGTTGATGCTGAAGAGTGCTTTCATCACCAAGGAGGAGGGTCTTAGCAACCCCTCCGTCAAGGGCTACTGGATCGAGGAGGTCGAAGGTAAGTTCTATCTCTCACACACAACAGTCATGAACATGGAAAGCTGACAAAAGATACAGATCCGGCATTCTTTGCTGGCCATTCGGCGGCAATCTACGTCAAGTTCGGCGACAAGCCGCAGAGAGTCGGCACATTTGGTGTCATGCACCCGACGGTGCTCAAGAACTTTGAATTGCCTTTCCCTGTTTCCGCCATGGAGATTGAGCTCGAGTGGTTCTTGTAGACGTTGAGCAGTAGTAGATATCCAAGGTTGTCCAAAAAAAGATGCAAGAAGAATAGAATGAAGAAAAGTCACTGCAAGACATGCCACTCCTGATCATGGTGCTTGTTGATTTGAACAATGTGTTTTCGATACGAATGTGATGCCCCTCCCATGCCTATCGCTTAACAAAAAAGAAATACAAATGTCGTATCTTTCCATCTCTGTGGGTATAACTCGGTGTTGTCTTTTCCTTTTCTCCAGGTCCCCGAAAACGCCAAAATCCATGCATGCAGATGACAAAAACGACAAGAGAGAGAAGAAAAACAAGATGAGGATCAAACGGTAGCGGCAATGGCATCGACCATATCCACCTCATCGTCGTCGTCGTCATCATCCTCTTCCACCTCCGCCTTGACATCCAGAACCTCAGCCCCTTCAACCTTGACTCCCGGCGTCCCCTCCTCCTCCTCCTCCTTCAACCCCTCCATCTCCACATCCCTGGGATGCTCAACCACGGGCCTGACCCCCAAAGCCCTGTCTTCTTTATTCTCCAACACGACATTCACATCGTGGAACTCGACCGTGCCGGCCACGCCACCAGCGCGAATCTCTCTGGCTCTCAGTCTCGCCCTTTCGACAATCTCTGCCTCTTCGGTCTCGAGCGCGTGCATGGAGGATGCGTTTTGGCGGATTTCGAAAGTCGTTTCTTCGAGGTAGAGTTTGGCCCAGTCGTGGTGGCGTTGGCATTTGCGTTTCGTGCATGTCGTCGTCGTGTGATCCGTCATGTCCGAGGTGCTTGGAGTGTTGTTGCTCATGTTTGCATCGCCGTCTTTGTCTTCTGATAAAGGCAGAGGGAGACTGCCTATACGTAGAGCTTCTTGGCCTGGTGCAGAAGAGCGCCAGACTTGGAACTCGTCTTCGGTCCATGCTAGGCGAACGTCAAAGCCGCAGAGTTCTTTGGGCTTGAGGTTGCGATGTTCGGCGAGGCGGGTGGCGATGTTTTTGACCATGGCAACGAAGACGGCTTTGTCCTTTAGGAGGGCGTGGCGGAAGCGGGCGGTGGTTTTGAGAGCGGTGATTTGCTCGATGCGTTCGCGTTCAATGTCGTTGAGTGCTGATTCGTGGGATAGAGCGTCATCTTCTGCTGTGGCGTCTGCTTTGGGAGAGCTTGATCCAGGCGAGATGGAACCGTCTCCGAGGCGCTTGAATTGTTCGAGTGTAGGTGCGGCGTTGAGCAGGGCTTTGAGCTCACCTAAGCTGATCAGTCCGCCTCTGGCGCCTAGGTCTTGGGTGGTTGTTTGCTGGCCGCCTTTTTTCGATTTGCTCGTGGCCTCGGTGACCTGACGCGTCCTTGCATGGACCAACTCGTGCATGAACAGCTCGCCGCATTTTTCTGAGCAGAACTTTGTGCCTTTTGAGACCATGGCTGGCATGCCGCAGTCATTGCGACGACACATTCTCTTCCAAGTCGTTTCGCCCACGCCTTTCTCCTCGCAGAAAGGACAGATGAACTTGTCAATCAGCCCTTTCCACTTTTCCCCAATGTTGACGCATTTTCCATGGAACCAGTCGTCACAGCCCCCATCACAACCTATCATGAAAGTGCCCGTGTCGGGTTTGCGACAGATACAGTAGAGCTCGTTGTCCGAGACAGGCTCGCCGTCCTCCTCTTCTTCGTTTCCAGAATAGCTTGGCCCGTCACCATCGGCGTCAGGTAATGATCTTGCAGGCGAAGAGGCGGTGCGTATGGAGCGAGGGGCAGGCGATGACTGAGCCGGCGTGGCGGCTGTAGAGATAATCTTCTTCTTGTGACTGCGCTTTGCAGGGGCGGCAGCAGCAGTACGCTTAGTGACGGCGGCGGCTGCAACGCCCTTCTTCTTGTGACTCCTTTTAGGAGGCGCGGGCTGTGCGGTGGTGGCAGCCATTTCGGTTGACGGTACAGGGACTGAGGACTCGCGTAGTGGTGATTGAGTGCGAGAGCTGTGTTCGTGCTTCAGAGAAGCGATGGCCGAGTTCTCAGGTACTTGACGGATCTGTGAAGTGGTAGGTTCTTGTCTGGTGTATGATGGCTCGCGGTTGTCTGAGATGTGCTGGATGGCGGCGGTAGAGTCTGGAGCAGAAGGTGCCGGCGCAAAAGAGTCCAGAGATTGTAACGAGTGAGAACTGTCATGGCCGACTGCATCATCTGGGGCCGAGGGTTTCAGTTGGTTCAGAGGCGATGTGAGTGACTGAGTGACGGAAGCAGATGCTGCCTGCGAGTCCGGAGATTTGGTCGCATCACTGGTTTGATCGGCGACGAGTGACGCTGGGGTATGGTCTGTCGCATCTCCAGCCGCCGACATGATGGATAATCTCGCATCTGACTTGGGTCAGAGTGTCATGAACATGGAGCGCATGTGAAATCGAGTCCTCGAGCTTATATGTTTTGTCCGCTTTGGGCTTAGTCTCATGTGGGGTTGCATAACTTCTTCATCTCTGTCATAAGTCGTTATAGTGTAATTATGTACTCAGTAGCACATCAGTCAAGTCTCAATCCGAGTCGCTGCCAGCCTCGCTGCTGTCATCGTTATCTCGGGCTTCCGTTCTGCGACGTCGTCCCTTCTTCTGCGACTGGGCTGTGTCTTGTTCCCTTCTCTTGGGCACCTCGTTTGCACCCAGACTGCGCTCCAACATTCTTTCCAACTCGGCGGCATCGTCTACCTCGCCGTACACCTGCCTCACCATCCCTCTGACTCCAGTGTCACCAATTTCTGTCCTTCCTCGTGGCCCGACTGTCCACTCAACCGTCTCCTCTCCGCTCGTGTTGTCTCGATTCTTGATAATGTATCCATCTTTCTCCATGCGTTTGAGCAGTTTTTCCGTCTTGTCCTGTCCGCTGACCATGATGTTGACGCTGTTTTGCGCCGCCGCCTCTTCCACGTTGACTCGTTTTAGGTAACGTTCCAGCTTGCCATCTGGCAGCATGCCGCCGTTCAGGAAGATGAGAGACACGACAAATGTGTACAGTCCAGTGTATTGTGATTCGAGCTCGTGGGTCGGTGCTTGTGTTGGGGGTAGAATCTCTGGTTGGCGGAATCTTTCGGGGAGTACAGACGTCAAGATCCAAGATCCACTGCTCTTTTGTGTCGTTTGTGACTTTTGCGCCGCTCTGCGCTGTGCCAGTGTGACCTTTTCTCGGAGTGGTAGTTCTGTCATTTCCATGCCGAATGTTGCGCGTAGTTGGGTTTGTGCTTCGCTGAAGACTGCTTTGAACTGTCGGGCATTCGTTCCAAGGACTTTGGCAGTCATGTCGGCGCGCCTGATCGGTGTCCTCGAATATTCACAGGCGAGAGCCAGGCGGACCATGTTTTTCACCATGGCGTCAAAGTTGCCATCGCCTTGGGCCGTACTGGCTTCTCCGCCAGCAAACTCATCGTCGTCCGGGTCGGACACTCTACGTCGTTGTGGTTGTCTAACTTCGGCATCCGAATCCGGGTCTTCGTTGGCTGGCTTCAGTGGTTATTAGGAGCGAATTCCTCTTGACAGCAAGATACTCACAGCGCGACGTTTTCTGATAGGAGGCATAGTGTGCTTTTGCGTTAAAGTGCCTTGAGAGCGAATTGTTCAAAGTTGCGTACTATCCATCGGAAAAGCAACGCGAGAGTCGCGACTTTGCAGCCAAGTGACGCGATTTCCAGGCCGCGATCACGGAGATGGCGGAGATAAGACAGAGCAGTCTTGGCATTCCAACTCAATAGTCTGTAACCAACTCGACCAAAGAAACTGCCATTCAATCGCGCATATCATTCAAAATGGCAGACAAGCTTCGTACTACCCAGCAGCTCGAGGCGCTCCAGAACAAATACGTCGGAACCGGACACGCCGACACGACCAGATTCGAGTGGACTTCCAACATCCAACGCGACAGTCTGGCCTCGTATGTCGGACATCCGCCTCTGCTCTCGTACATGACTTTGGCCATGGGTGAAGGCACTCGCGAGGAGATGCGTGTCAAGTTGATCGAGAAGATGGTCAGGCCTGTTGGTCCTCCCCCAGAGGTTCGTTCGCGCCAATTCTTTGTACATGCTCGAGCACTAACCCTGCTACAGACGAGAGATCAGGAGTGATGCACCACTAAGTTCTGCAACATGATCAACATTATACCGCCGGCTGCCCTCTTCAGCATCAAGCGCCGCTTTACACAGCACAACCACGACCGCCATGAAATTCCGACCGTCAACTCGAGACCACACACACGATCGATCAATACGGAATATTAGCCTGCCTTTGAGACCAGCATAGACCTGGATTGCATGGCTGAGAAACATCATCACATCCAAACCTCCTTTAAGTGGCATCGGGCCATAGTCTTTTTCTTCTATGGGCTTCGTCTATGCACAGATAGAGAAAATCAAATCCCTCCCGGAACGCCTTGCCATGCTCGTAGTTATCCTGTCTCTATGCTCCCGTCCTGTAATACGATGGTAGAGGAAGAAAGTACACCACTAATCGCTGTCGCTGGCACTTCCAGCACCAGCGTCGTCGTCGTCATCTTCTTGCACGACATCGTCGCCAGCGAGCATGGTGAACTCGGCTTTTTGCAAAACACCCCTGAGCTCGGTGTTGCGAGGATCCGTGAGGTCGATAGGGCGCAGCTTGGCCTTGTTGCGTATCCTGCATCCACCCTGTCAGCTCACTTCTCCACTCAGACCACTCGCAACCACTCACCTAGGGTCACACCCAGCATCGATCAAGATGTCCACAATAGCCTGCCCCTCTTCCCACTCGTCCTTGCTCAAACTGTTGACATATCTGACCGCCTTGTGCAAACACGTATCTCCTTCTCGCTTCTCTGCACCGTCAATCTCGACACCCTCTTGATCCAAAAGCATGTCCAGGACTTCGTAGGCTCCGTATTGTGCGCCAATGTGCAACGCCCCGCAGCCCAAAGCGTCGGTTGCCGTGTTGAGGAAGTTGGCGAGCTCGTCTGCCGAGGGGAATTCCGAGAGGACCGAGGACAGGAGATCGGTGTTGTTGCGGCGGCATGCTTCGAGCAGTAGTTCACGAGACGAGGCGCCCTGAATATGACATGTTAGTGGTTTGCTCGGTGCTGATTATCTAGTGCTTGGGATTACTTCGTCGGCCATTGTGCGTTAGAGACTGCGGAGTTGTCGGAAATCGATTCTGTAAAAAGAACTGGAAAGACGCCCAGATGGTCTAGCTGGTAGCGAATATTGTAACGAGACAAAGACGAGTTGGTAAATGTGCAAGTGGTTGCGTAGTGCTCCTTGTCTAGTTGCCCGCACGGGCCCTGACTTCTCCTCCCCCCGAGGCTCCAACTTCCAGACTTTCCTCCACCGATTTCAACCACGCTTTGGGTTCGTGAAACTCGATTCGAATGTGCCACTCATATGGGCAGATGGACTCGTTATCAGCGTAGATGTTACCGCAGAGTATTTCGATCTGATGATCATATCATCATCCGTATATCAACAGACAAGATGAGCCCATAGCAAATGTACTAACCGGGCATGGGCTATGATAACTGACACTCTCTCACCGAGGGTATCTGCTTAGGAAAAACATGATTGTTCTTCGATGATGCCTTTTCATAGAGATCTGATGTGATCGGAACCTTCTTTCTCTACCTCTACAGAATCCAGATTCGCAGTCTGAGTATCCAAAATATTATTCCGATCCACTGTCTCTATTGAGTTTCTTTTCCCCCAAGCAGTCGATCACCAGAGCACTCTATTTGTGTCTCTGAGCTCAATCCAGCACAAGGTGCATCAAGGAGCGACTACCACCGACGTAACGCAGATAGGCCAGTTTCTTGTCATGCAAAAACATATCAAGAGCGAACGGGATATCGTAAGCTTCGAGTAGAGCGTGAATCTGTTCGGCTGAGATACCACAGGTATGAGTTAGCATATAATTGTTAATAAAGAGAGACGAAGGGAGTCAAAAACATACCACTCAACTCTTTGATTTCTTGACCGGAGCTAGGTATTTCAATATCTCCCGCAGATTTTCCCTTAGGCAAAGGAAGCGTTTCCAATTTGTCTTGAAGATTCGAGATGTTGTAGTTGCTTGCACGAATTTCTTGACGCTCACTGATCCACCCAGTCAGCAAAGCCAGTTTCAATGGTACCAGAGTACGAAAACATACCGCTCAATCTCATCCTCCCCGACGCCTTGGAACCCTCTGGCCAAAAAGTCACGCATGGCATCACAATCGCGAATCAACCGCTCCGCAAATCCAAGCATACCCAACACAGCAGTATCAAATTGTGTACGAGGCCCAAAAGCCAACGCATCAAGATCAGTGAACTCGGCATCTTTGACCTCAGCAGCAGAAGTGCCAAACTCTGTAAACTGCGGCGAAGCCTGGAACCTGACATCAGAGCGCTGCATCACAGCCTGCGGAACCTGGATTTCCTCCTGCAAATACCCAATCTGTGCAGGTGCACTAGTAGGTCCCTGCTGTGCAAAGTCTGGCTGTATGTGAGATCTCTTGAGACCGAGTCTCATGTTTGGACTTATAGGGTAAGGTGCATGTCTGTTCTGCTGTCTTTTCTGAGCCGAGCCTGATTTTCTGAGAACGCGCTTGGTGTTGCTCTTGTTGGTAATCATGGAGTCGCCTAGAGGTGTGCCACCGCGGTGGAAGACCAGAGTCGGAGGAGGGGGAGGCATGGGGTCTGGTATCAGGTCTTCCGGGGGGACGGATACGGAGCGGCGGTGGCCGAGCAATTGATGGCGCATGGGTTCGTAGGAGTGGAGTGAATCGTTCATGTCGAAGAAGGGGATGTTGGATTGAGGGGCAATGTGTGGGAAGAGGTTGTAGTCGCTGGTTGAAGGGTCGATTATGCAGTCATTGCCTTGATTGAAGTGCTCATGGGCATGTTCGTGGTTCATCAAAGGAGTATGAGGAGAGTTGAGAAGACGTGGATCGACGGCGCCGTAGTAGGCCTTGTCGTCGAAGTTGATGTACTCCTGAGCAGGATTGAAGTTGTCGAAATTGTCGTCCATTGGTGTCGACATGGTTGATCAACTCTGCTGGGCCCAATGATTTCAACGGATCGATGGCAGAAGATGAAGAACGATCATCGTTTATGAAGAACTCTCGTTGGAGTCTGTTGGGAGTCATAGACCTCATCTTTCTTTGTTCACATTGCTGCCATGATACTTGAGACACGGCAGTCGCGAAGTCCTTGCGCGGTTGGCTGGAGGTCGAGACATGCAGCTGAGACTCGGATGGCTGCGCAGACGGCTCGAGACATGTCTCCCAGCAAAACTCCAAGCTGCAGGCGTTGATGCCCAACCTTTGCGGACAGGCGATCACCGTAGTAGGCTGGAAAAGAGGGAGAAGATGTGGACAAAATTTGCTGTTCGCAGACAATAGGATTATGTGTCGCATCTGCCGTTATAGTAAAAGGGTATCATCAAGACGAATACGAAACCTCTAGACCAACCGAACCGATAATGTTGTCCCTTCTCTTCAGATTCAGATCCGCACCTATACTGACCAGCAGATCTTTGATGCGACCTTCCCACAGCACACCAATCTTTCCATGCTGGTTGGCTCTTGCTTTGAACACACTATCAACCTCCTGGAACTTGTTTTGCTGCAACAGAGTTTTGGCCAACTTTGACTCTAATTCAGATTCCCGAGGGACTGGAGGTTCTTGGTTCACGACTTGGGAAGTGTCTCCTGCTTCTTGTGGCTTTCTACGCCAGAGCTCGAGGCCGAATTGAACGTCAGACTCGTAGCTGTAGATGTTGAAGTCGAAGCGCGAGCTCAGAGCAAGATCAGAGCCAGCCTTGACAGCATAGCTCGATGAGATGTTGCCCATCAGAGGATTCATAGTCAACGCCATAGTATACGGAAAACCCATGTGCGAAGGTAGAGTGGTAAAACGGATGGCTGTAGAGACACCACCAGACTTGTTCAGGGGTGAAAAGTACAACTCGGCGCCAGCACTCAGGCGACCGTACTGAGGGTCAATTGGGACAAGGTTGCCGGTTGAGGTCGTGGTCCTAGGAATTGTACGAGGATCGAGACCAAAGTTGTACAGACCTCGAATGCCCATCAAGCAACTGTCTGTCGAGAAGAGATATTCGGTCGAGTACTTGGCATGATCGTTCTGCAGCTGAGCCAGGACAGATCCGCCATTGGGAAGAGCCGAGTCGGAGACACATGACAGGCGAAGCAAACGCGAAGGCGAGATGCGTCGAAGGTAGAGAGCCTCAAGAGTCGAAGTCGGCAGGTAAAGGCGGCCGTACAGCAGGGTGTCCTTTTTGTCTATTCTCCTTCCGGCCTGCCAGATCTCCCACAGATACGTCTCATCGGGTCTCCGTAGCTCGGGAAGATGTCTGTATCCTCTGACCAGATTGCGCAAGTCTATGACGCTGCTTTGAGAAGGAATGCGCATGGGCAGGGAAGAGTAGAGAAAGGAGATGGAGCCATCTACGAAACCTCTGTTGGAAAGAGTATACGATGTGGCAAAGCTCGGCGCAGACAGCGACGAGATGCGGAGACGAAGGCCATGGGGAGTTGAAAAGTCAAGAAGAGCTTGAGAAGGGGTCAGCTAGAGGATGGGACTATGAACGAATCATGATTACCATTGGCCGTGGCTGTCAAGGTGCTATATGAATTGTCATGGTCCCACAGCGAGGCCGAGTAAAAGGCATTTTGGACATAGTCCATGAACTCGATCATCTCATCGGTATCATAACTGCGCCCCAGGGATCTATCTTGTGGAATTGCACAAAGGTGGTGATCAAAAGGGAACATCAACCACGCATCGGCAGTCGGAGCTTGTTCCCCGCAAAAGGCGGCTGCTGCTGCTGCTGCTCCATCCTGAATTTTTTTGTACCAAGCAGATCCAAAGCCAACAGCCACAACATTTTCCTTGTCGCAAACCACCGCTCGCAATCAGCACCACCGATCCCAAAGCCACACTCTCACCATGCCCAAGTCGAAGAGATCAAAGGTCGTCCACCTGACCCAAGTCCAAAAGAAGGACAAGGAACTGCGCACAAAGCTCTTCGACAATGTCCGCGACGCCGCCGACACCTTCTCGCACGTCTACGTCTTTGGCGTCGAAAACATGCGCAACACCTACCTCAAAGACGTCCGCACCCACTTCTCCGACTCGCGCATCTTCTTCGGCAAGACAAAGGTCATGGCAAAGGCACTCGGCATGACCGACGCAGAGGAATACCAACCGGGCCTCGCCAAATTGACTCCCTACATCGAAGGCAGCGTCGGCTTGCTCTTCTCCGACCGCGACCCAAAAGACGTCCTCGAGTACTTTGAAAACTACTCCGAGATTGACTATGCCCGTGCTGGTGTCAAGGCAACCAGAGACTTCACCGTTCCTGCCGGTGTTGTCCACACGCGCGGCGGCGACATTCCTGCCGACGAGGACGTCCCTCTCCCTCACAGTCTGGAAGTCACCATCAGGAAATGGGGCATGCCCACAAAGCTCGACAAGGGCAAGGTTGTTCTCGACGGCGACTATGAGCTGTGCAAGGAAGGCCGTACCCTCAACAGCCACCAGACCGCTCTGTTGAAGCTTTTCGGCGTTGCCATGGCAGAGTTCAGAATCCAGGTCAAGGCATACTGGAGCTCTGCTTCTTCAGATGTCACTCCTGTCGAGGACCCCAACGCCATGGAGGAGTAAGAGTTTACAACCATCTCAAACGACAATCGAAGAAGAAATGCGAGGATGGGGAACCAAGAGATGAAAAGAAAAGCCAGGACTGGGATATGGCTGGCTAAGCTTGCATGAGCGTGGCGCTCTGGCGTTGATGAAGGTCGGGTGTTTGTTCTGTTTTTTTTTTCTCTTTCTATACTGGCATCTCATTTCGTGGAAAGAAGAGTGGCCTGAAATCTCTGTTCTCATCATGAGGGATTCCCAAAAGCGTGTTTGGTTCTGGCATGTCAGAAGTAAATGTATATCATGACCTAGAAAAGAGTTGTGTTGATACAACTAAGAAAATGTCCAAATGATGGTGTTGACATCGATGACTTGTTGCTATACTCTGCCATTAGGCCAGAAAAATTGATGATAGATGCGCGTGCCTGGACAGCACCATAACGATTAAGTCTTGTCAGACCAGACGAAGAAACAGTCTACTGTATGAGCGGCCCATGTTGGGTGCATGCTCGAGATAGGCAGAAGAACAAAGTCGAAAAGCACATGAGCTTGAAAGAAACCGAGAACACCAAGTATGATCATAAAGCCATGTCCTTTTGATTCCCTCGTTTTGTTTGTTTTGCGACACAACGTAGCCTCGAGGCGTTTTTCCATTGCAATACTTTTTTGTTTGTGATGAAAAACATGCTTCGCCTATTGACCACCACCTCCCGAAGCCAGAATCTTTTATCCTTATCCGAGGGCTCGTTCCATGTGGGAGCATGATCAAGTGCTACTAAAAGTTTCCCCTCTCTCTCTGCGCCGGTTTCTTGCTGCGTGAAAGAAAAAAAGATCCCTGATAAACCACTAACGACGAAAGCGCTTATGACTCGGTGGTGATCTTGGCCTTGGCGTTGGTGACCTTGACACCGAGCTGCTTGGCGCGGGCGACGATCTCGATGCGCTTGCGGGAGGAGACGGCGTGAGAGATCCTGTAGTGTGTACGTTAGAAAGATTGTTGCTGGCTGAAGGTTTCATTGCTCGGCGGGAAGGGATATGGCGTACTCAGCGGCGTAGGTGCGGTTGTGCATGAGGAGGAGGTCAAGCTCGCGGACGTTGTTGACGAGGAAAGCCTTGTGGCCAGAGGGCATCATGTGGCGGGTCTTCTTGTTGGAACCGTAACCGATCTTGGGCATGACGGCCTGGCCCTTGAAGCGACGGCGCATGGCATTGTCGATACCCTTGGGCTTTCTCCAGCTGGGGTCTACGCGCATGAAGCGGTCCGACTGGTGGCGGTTGAAGCGCGCAGTGCCTGCAAATCCATCACTGTCAGCGACGGAGTTCCTGTTGTTTCTATCTCGTCGTGTTCATCTGATGGCGGTTCTCTCTGGTTGAATGGAACATGGGGCGGTCGTGGATCCTGGTGTGGGTGGACGTACGCTTCTTGACGATAGGGACATGCTTCTTTGCGGCGGGCATCTTTACAGAAAAACAAGGTCAGTGATGCAGTCCAGACGGTAGAGCGTGAGGTTGAGCGTACTGTGTCGGATTGGGCGAGTTGTCGTTGGTCGCTGGTCGAGTTCGTCGTTCAATCTCAGAGTGTGCGAATTTTCGACCCGTCGCACTTTCCCTCTCGCTTAGCGTTGTGGCTCGCCCCACTTATTACCGCTTTCGGCAAGCAACCTTCTGCCATCACTCGCCTCGCCTTCGATATGTTTGATCTTTGAACTGTGCAAATTCCAGGACAATCTATGAAATAGTTGTCTCATTCGCTCGAGTATAATATTGAGAGATGTTACGTCGATAAAATAGCGAGGAACATTGGAAGAAGATCTAAAACTCGAAACTCCAACCATTCGGCCGGTCGTCTTGTGGACATTGATGGTTGAAAATGATGGTATTGATAGTGTTGACGCCTCTGCATCTGAGTTTTTAAACATTGTGATTAAGCTAAGTTTTGTCACAAAGAATGTTTTGACCAGTGTCTGTGGCCTGGTCAACCATGCTCCACCGAATATGCAATGAGACACCAGAACGCCATGCTAAAATGAATCTCGTTGATACCCCTGCTGGGTCATGTCGCAGCGACTGCCTGAAGTGTTGAAGAAAATCCTGATGATCTACGCCGATTTTTGTTTCGAGCGGTACGCATCTTTTGTGGTGTTGATAATTTTCGGACACTCGAAAGTAATGAAGGTGCCTCATCTTCATCTAGTTCTGGTAACGGCTTGACGACAGCCTGAGGAAGAGTCTCCTCCTTCTCTGCTTCTACCTCAATCTGATCGCTCGAGGTATCGCTCTGAACATTAATAGTTGCGTCGGTTGTAGTCTCTTCGGGTTGCATTTCTTGTACAACATTTGATGGTTGCTCAAGCGCAGCAGCAACTTCGACACGCTCGTAGAACAGCATAAACACTCCTCCTTGTCCAAGAACGTGATCTTCGCTGACTGCAGACACATCATCATCGCTAAGTCGCCACCATTTCATCGGTGCATGCTTGGTCGTGTCGCCAGCCTCGGTTGCTTGAGCGTGTTCCGGGTGCTCGCGATAGCAAATGTAGTGACCATTCTCATGTCGACCGTAGTGGGTGACGGCGGCTCGGAGGACATAGTCGGATCTTGAATCCCGGCCAGAACATCCGATCATGGACTTTGAAGGATTCATACGCCATTGCTCTTGGTCTTTGGGATTCTGTGTGGTACCCAAGCACCATGGACCCAGGTGAAGGACCTTTGGATATGTTACATTGGCGAGATTCTTGCTTTGAGCACCGGTGTACTCATCAAAGACACTTCGGTTCACGTGTATTACCAGACATTGTGGCGGCCTAGCAATCACTGCTTGACGAGTCTTGGTACTGGATACCCGTGCCTTTCTGGGAATCTGGCACTTCTTATTCAATGTTTCATCCGAGACGTCTGCTTCTTCGAGAGCTTGCTCTACTGCTTGCAGCCTCTCAAAAACCTTGTCACGAAGGTCTGGAGGCAGAGACGTCGGAGATGATGTGGAAGGGTCAGTGTTCTCAGCATGGCCGGCTGTCATGTGTCGAAGCTGTGACCTGGTGCGCAACAAAGTACATCTTGCGCATTCCACACCGGTGATTTCTTCGAGATTTGTATAGTCATTCAAACAGTCCTCAATCCTGTAGCTGTAATCTCTGCCGAGTGGTACGGTGACGCAATTGAAAGGAATGAGCGAGAGACCCTCAGAAAAGCCACAGCTAGTACACGCAACTCGTTGCGCGAGATAGCCATCAAGAGGGTTTCGTCTGTGGTCCTGAACGTTTGAATCTGACGCCTTTATTGTGTTGAGCGATTCCACTTCCTGGAGTCCTGCAGTTCCGGGAGCAGCTTTAAAAGCCTTGGTCGTCTCTTTCTCCATGTCATCCATAATTTTCGAGAAGTATTCTTGGGCATCCTGTTGCTGAAAACTGCTCATCGACTTGAGCTTTGCCGGGGTCCAAATGCGACGCCCATTGTTTGAAACGTCATTTAGCTTTGCCATAAGTTCGCGCATAGAACCAACAGTGGTCGACGTATCTTCAGCATTGGCGACATCTGAGCGTTCCAAATAGGTAGTGAGAGATTGGAGAGCGGACAAGCCTTGAAGGACACTGTTTTGGTAGCATGAATTGTCCCAGTTTCCGAGACCTGGAGGAGCGTCTGATGGGGAAGTCAAGCCACCTAGCCAGCTGGCTCTTCTCAAAGAGTTTGCGCCAGGAAGTATGGAGGCGGAAGCAGAACCGAGACCGAATACCCTCCTCATGGCTTCACTTTTGAATGTGTGGTTGTCGCTGCTGGACTGAGGGGAGTTGGAGCCGTCGTAAAGGGTAGGATTTCTTCTCTTGTCGACGGCAAGGATCAAAGTGGTCGGAGTGAGCAGGACCAAGACATTCCAGAGATGACGGACGAGTATCGAGGGCAGAGAGGACGTGTAGGCCAGGTACAGTATGGCTATTCCAGCGGCAATCCAAGCTCCTTTGGCAGACGCGAAGAGTCGTTCAAGGGACGAAGAGGTGTCGGGTGGTGGGTAGGCATGCGAATATCTGTAAGAGGCGCTCATGATGCGCCTCGGTGGCGTCGGAGGTTCGATGGCAAAGGAAGAGACGGCGTGTGAAGGCGAAGCATCGGCTGCGGTCTGACCGAGAAGGAAGGCTTCTTGTTCGGCATGCGACAAGCACAAAGTCAACAAGTCAAAGGGTCCAGGTCTTGACGTCGCACAGAGCCGGAGGTAGCCCGGACTTAAGCTTTCATCTTTTCGGTTTTTTGCTACTGTCTCTCTGCAATTGCACAACAAAAACATCCACACATCTGTACATACAATGGCAAAGGCTACCAAGGCAAAGGCTCGTCGTAAGTCAGAGCCCTCAAGCATGCGAATCGCCTAGTCTAACAAGATGAAAGCCGTCTCCACTCGCTCTCGCGCCGCGCGCCGCGAAGCATCGCCCTCGATCGACCTTGACAAGTCCATTACCTCGGAAAAGGCCCCTAAAGAGACTTCGGACTACTATCCCGGCGCCCATGATGCTGGCATTTCAAAGAAGAAGAAGCAAAAGTCTTTGACCCGTGCCCAACGCGTGCGCAGAGAGAAGGGCATGGAGCGCGCTGAACAGAACATGGATGTGCTGCACACAAAAAAGGCAAAGAGTTTCGTCAGAGCCAGAAGAATCGATGACCGAAGAGTGCGTGAATCTGACCCGTGACACCTGGTAAATCAGCCACCCTGACAACTTGTAGGTGAACTGGGAGACACTGAACGACAAAGCGAACCGTTTCGCTCTTCCCAAGCCGGTCAAATCTGCAAAGACTGATGAGATGGACCAAGACTCGAGCGATGACGACACCCCAGCCAGACGGTCGGTCTTTGCCATGCCTGGTGACGACGAGGACCACCAGGTAGAGCAACACGACGAGGCACCAAACACCGCCGATCCCGTCACCAACGCCGCCAAAGATGACGATGAAGACGAGATTCTCTAAATTCTTCGATATGCTTCAACATCTTCACCTCCAGCCGGTCCGGCTGTCCGACTGAAACTTGTCATTCAACTGGAAGAATCGTTGAAGATTGTTCTGGAATCAGAACCCCTGCAACCCAGCAAAGCAAGCAGTATCGCATTACACGCTGCCAAGGCCGGCATTTGGCTGAAGATGTGCTGTGGTCGTGGCCGGCTAACAACGGACGCTCGACGTACTCGTGTGCACCTCGGAGATGCAATAGTGCCGCAAGAAAAAGCACCGCCATCTTACCACATTCGAACGGGCTCTCGCACATGCTCGTACAAACACAAGGACGTATCATATCAAGTCCCATGTTGTGTTCCACACCAAAACGTATAGAAATCAATGATCCGCGATGCGGTCGCCGGGTAAAGGCGAACTGCTCTCTGCGACTTTTTATCTCAATTTCCCACAGCTACTTGCTTCAGGTGTTCTTGTTTGTGACGTGTTGAGCAAAGACTGCCGAACTCGAGGCAAGGCGAAGCTGCAATCACAAGCCCTTGGCCGCCGTGCTGGCGGTTCTCAGATCCATGTCTAGGGCGACAGCTTCCTCTGTGAGTGCATTCATGTCATCGATGGGAAGAGCGTCATTGGCAGCATCGATATCAGCAATGGTCGTCTCAAGCTGCGAGACGAGACGCTCCATCTCTCGGCGCTGTTGCAGGATCGTCTCGACCAGGTTGGTGTTCTCCAGTTGAGCTGTCTGCAATCTTGACGTCAAAGAGGTATGCTGGTCGGAAAGCAGTGGAGCAAGATGCGAGAGATATAGCGACGAAGCCGGCAGAGTGTGTGGACTATTCGAGTCGAACAAGTCAGCGTGTTGTTTGCGACAACAGGTCATAGTCAGACGTACGGAGTCGGAGGTTGGACTGGTTGTCCATCATGAGCTTGCTCTACAGCAGTCTTTCTTTTCCTCGCATCTTCTACCAGACGGTCCAGATCATTCAGCGAGGCGACAACTTGACGATCACGCAGGATCTGGTCAAAGTTGAGCTTGCAGGTGCGGTCTAGCTTGTCGACAAAGTCGCCATGTAGGCGCTTCATAGCATCGGGCGCATGACTGGCTGGGGTCGGAAAAGACGAGGCGAAGTTGGAGTAGCTACATGTGCGCAGGGTGTGCTTGATGGCATCGGCATACAGCTTCTGAAGAGCGGCAGCGCGTGGTCCCGGAGTTTGCTGTACTGGCGGCGCCTGGACTGGTGACGGCGAGCGAGATGGAGGAGCGGACATGATGGGCGTAGGAAGGCGAGGACGAGGAGCAGAGGCTGAATGTCACTGGGGGTGTGATGAGTCGGGCAATGTTTTCCGTTCAAAACATTGCCCGACCGACCCCGGACGCCGGCACGCTTGGACACGCACCGACGACGCCGGCACGCTTGGACACACACCGACGTAATCGCGGGGCTGCCCTTCGCAATCTCTATTATTTTGGTCCTATCTGCCATGTAGCCTTGTCTCTGTTGCTGCGGCCAAGAGAGCATGCATGCGTACAATTCCACCACAATCACCAAAGCAAAGTCATTCACTTGAGCTATGCCGACACCTTCCGTGGGCTCGTCACGCCCATCCTCACCATCCTCGCCGTCCTCGCCGTCCTCGCCGTCCTCGCCATCCTCGCCGTCCTCGCCATCCTCGCCGCGAACAGACGCGCCATCTTCGCAGACTGCTGGACCAAGCCCAAACACAGACTCCGACAAGTTCAATGAGCACCGAGACGCACAATCAACACCAGAGGAGGAGACGGCCAAGAAGCCTGCCCTGAAAGAAAGAGCTGCGAAACTATGGGCAAAAACACAATTGGATGTCACGACAATGAAGATAATGGCAAAGTGAGTGTGGAATCATCACAACAGTCATGCACGCTCCTGACAGGTCATAGGGGTGCTCTTGCGCCGACAATCAGTCTGGCGGCATACCAAGCTACCAACTTTGCCGAAATCTACACCACTCTGGGTTATCTTGTCGGTGTCGTCTCTATATTGAGTTTCGCCATCATGCCAAGATCAAAGTTTCTACAGACCTGGTTACTAAACATGCTGGCGACCTGCTTCGCCTCTTGTGTGGCATTACTGGCTATATTTTGTGCAGTACAGGCCAGGCTCCACACAGAGACCGCTGTACGAACAGGAGGGCCCGGAACTAGTGGAACACCTTCCCCTGGTGCTACCACATCCACATACAATTCGTCTGCCGCAGCAGTCAGTGGTATCTGGTTATTCTTTGAGATTTACATCATCAACACGATGCGCGCTAGAAATCCTCAGCTCATGATTCCTGGCATCATCGCAACTATCTTCGCCAACGTAAGTATGGTATATGCACCACAATTCAACTCGATGGCAACCGGAATTGCTTTCGTCAAAAGACTTCTCGAGTCATTCTTTACTGGATTCGCAATTGGTGGAGCTGTATCTTTGTTCATCTTTCCAGTCACCATGCGTGGAGTTGTCTCCAAGGAGTTTACAGGATACATCATGTTGTTGCGTAAGCTGACCAAGGCCAATCTTACATATCTCCAAAGTCTTGAAGAAGCGGATATGTTCTTTGGACGTGCAGATACCAATATTCCAGAAAAGCCAAAACGCACGGCAGAAGCCCAAGCTATCAAGGATACGCTTGCAGGACTTGCTGCTTTGCATGGAAAACTTTCCATCGACCTGACGTTCGCAAAGAGAGAAATCGCCATCGGACGACTTGGTCCAGATGATTTGCAAGACATTTTCAAGCAGCTACGAGGCTTGATGCTGCCTATCATAGGATTGAGCAGCGTCATCGATGTCTTTGAGAGAATCGCTGAAGATAGACACTGGGACCATCCTGCCCCGCAGAAGTCATTCGAAGAGCTCGACGATCCTAACGAGAGGAGCAGAATGGAGGCCGTTGAGGACTGGCATGCCATCTTCAGAACCATGAGGGAACCATTTGCTCGGATCGTCGGCGATATTGACGAAGGTTTCGAGCATGTGTTGATCACTTTACAATTGATCAAGCCGCCAAAGAGGGAGACCGACCCTGAAAATGAGGGCGATCGTCCACTTTCTGGCCAGAAAGGTTTCCAGAACTATCACTTCAAGCGGGTAGATGATTATCATAGCCAAAAGCGCAATCTGCTGAGACGCTGGTGTGAACTCAGAGGCTTCACTCTGCCAGAAGGCTTCTTCGAGAACTCTCAGACGGCTCAATTCGAGGCCCCTGACTGGTACCACAAAGTGAAAAATAATGAACAGCGCCAGATCTATAGGGCTAGGCTCTTCATTATCCTCTATGTAAGTAGAAAGAAGCACTAAGATCACTTTTAAATACTAACACACTCATCAGGTTGACTTTCTTCTGGACTCAATAGCTCTGACTGTCCACGAATTCGTCAAGTACGCAGACTCAAAGGTCGAAAGTGGAAAGCTAGGTCGCAAAAGACTCATTGTACCTGGCGTAAAACGATTGAAGAAATGGGTCGAGTCGTCTTACAGTCGCAAGCAAGATGCATATACAGACGAGCAGCATGGCATGAACGAGGATGGCAACCGTGCCTCCAACGTATACCTCGGCGATGCTTACAACAAACGCAGAGATCCTGAGCATCTGCCTCCTAGCAACGCCTGGGAGAAATTTGGTGACCGGATTCGTGGCATCGCCCATTTCCTTCGATCACCAGCATCATCGTTCGGGTTCAGGGCGGCTTGTGCCACAATGTGTCTCGCTATCGTTGCCTACCTACGCAACACGCAGACATTTTACGTCCGGCAGCGTTTGTTCTGGGCTCAAATTATGATTGGCATGGCCATGTCTCCCTCGGCTGGACAAAGTTTGTTCAGCTTTGTGCTCCGCCTCGTCGGCACCTTTGCTGCTATGGTGACGAGTTTCATCATCTGGTATATTGTGGATGGTCATACAGCTGGTGTGCTCGTGTTCTTCTGGTTCTTTGTTGCTTGGGGATTCTTCATCGTGTTGAAGTATCCTCGCTTCATTCCCGTAGGCATGATCTACTCAGTCACGAATACTTTGATAATAGGATACGAGTTGCAAGTCAGGAAAATTGGTGTGACTGCATCAGAGACTAATGGTCAAGCATACTACCCAATCTACGAGCTAGCACCTTATCGTCTAGCCACCGTCGCTGCAGGCATCTTTGTTGCCTGGATCTGGACCATCTTCCCCTATCCCATCTCAGAACACTCCGAGCTCCGCCGCAATCTCGGCTCTTCCCTCTATCTCCTCGCAAACTACTACTCCGTCGTCACCGAAACCGTCAAATTTCGAGTCAGAGGCGACTTTCAAAACCTAGACTCTTTCAACGACAAAGAAAATCCCGCCAAAAAGCTCGAAAAGATTCGCCAAACCGTCTTTTCGAAATCTGTTTTGCTGTTGCAAGGTCTACGCACGCATTCCGGGTTCATCAAATACGACGTCCCGATCGGTGGCCGCTTCCCCCGTCAAAACTACGACAGAATCATCGCTCGCATCCAAGATATCCTGAACTTCGCCTCTCTGCTCAGCTACGCATCCCAAACGTTTTCGGAAATGCGACATGCGGAAAAAGACGGCTCAGAGTCGCAATGGCTGAACGATTTTCGTCGTCTGGTCAAGGAAGCCGACATCACCAGCAAGGAATCCACGACTTTGCTGTCTCTGCTTTCGGCTTCGGTGGCGAGTGGACAACCGCTACCGCCCTATTTGCAACATCCTGAACCTTACCGTTTGAGTGCAAAACTCGAAAGTCTGGATTCTAGCATCTTGTCCGTCAGACACATGGCCGAGCCGGGTTTTGCGGCGTTTGCGGTCATGCAGATTTCGACAAAGTGTATTGGAGATGACATCAAGGCGTTATTGGCGGATATCAAGGAGTTGGTCGGAGAGTTGGATTTCTCATTTCACGTTGTGAGTACGCAGGATGCTTCGCCGAGTGGATCGCAAGATGCGCTTTTACGAGATGATGGTGGTGATGATCGACGAAAGGTTGATTAGGACTGGTTTTTTTTTTTTTTCTTTCTTGGAGGGGTATATCTAGCTATGTATATGAACATTTAATTCTGCTCTTCAGTCTCAATGGCCTGGTCCTCACAGTCGCCCATTACACCACATGTATGGGATGCTTGATAAGAAAAATTCCTGTGCAAGGCATCAACACCAAAACATCGGCTGAATTTAAGGTGATGATCTAGTCCGAGTTTTCAGGCTTCTGTTGCTTCATCGCGAGGGGGTGTTGTCAGCCTTTTTCTTTTTTCGGTGACGAGAATGGGGAACAACGTGAGTTGGAATCGAGTGACATAAATCGGGCTGTTTGGTTACCCATGTGATTGAACAAGCTGAACCTTGTCAAAGAGTCAGATCTCGAAGAACTGAATCATTACACGTTATCCGTACCTGTATATCCCAGTCGGGGAGGTAGTGGGAGTGCTGGAGGTCAGAGGTCAGAGGTCAAATACGGTCAGGGTTTCTACAGCATCCTGTTTGACTCGGAATAAAAAACGTGCGGTCATTCTGCAATACATGAAGGCGTATGGTAGATTGAGAGCACTGGTCTGCAAGTTGATTGAGCATTACTCGTCAAAATATACAGTATCATAGTCTCACATGACATCATGCGTCCTTCTGTAAAGTATTCTACATTGCGCGGTGCCTTTCTTCTACCTTAGCAATTCAGAGATCATCCCTTCACTCTCTCAAACATCCCATGCTTAAGACCTGCGAAAGTGATCATGGAACTCTGACCACCGTAATCTCGAATGCATAAAGTCGGAATACTCATGCGCATTGTGCCTCCACCATAAAGCCACAAACTCATGTAGATGGTGCGCTTGTTGATCGGATCCCACATCTCGATTCTGACGGGTACAAGGGATGTCTGCTCTGGCACTTCGAACTGTTTGATCAGACAACGGAAGTCGCGCTGTCCGTCGCCAGCTTGGAAGCATAGCTCGCCGCAGTAGTGAGTCTGAGTGCTCGTAGATATGCAATGCCCAGGAGCACACATCCTTTCCGCGGGTCCATGGTCCTGACGATTGTAGAACGTAATGTAGATGTCTCTGTCAGGACCGGGATAATAATCGGCAGTATACAGATACCATCTTCCACATAAAGAGTGAAGTGGCGCCGCCGAACCCTGTCGAACAGCGTTTTGTTGCTCTCGCACTGCATCTTGAGCAGTGGCCACGTCCTCCCACCACTCATTTTCAGAATCGTCGGGTGTAGACCCTGAAGATCCAGCTTTGGTGTTGGGGTCCACAACGTCATTTAGTCCAACCGGGGCCATATCTGTGTCCTCATCTTCGACTTTGACATCCACGATGGGATCTTTATCATCTGCTCTGATGATCAAGTCATACCCTTTGTCGGCTTCTACGCGACCGATTCCAGATTTGCGTCTATCAGTCTCCTCTTTGGCATCTCCGTCCCAAGAATCATGCTTCGACGGAGGCGGATACGGGTGTGATGTGTTTAGAATGGCTGAGAATCTGCAATTGGAGAATTCGGATTGCGATCCCTCTGGGTTGGGTGCTGGCGCAGTAATGCACGCTTTGCCATCGCCCCACAACGTGATGCTTCCCACAGATTTAGCCCCATTTTGGCGCTTGTAGAACAGCTTTGTTGGACGACCCGTGACCACTACCCCAAGATTGAACTGAGAGATAGTGAGCATCTCCGAGTGGCCATGTGGCCCAATAGTCAACTTCCCTTCATAAAACCGCGTTTTCGAATCAGGTTGCATTTGTTTCGATCGTGTCGTCTCCCAGAACCAGATGTGATGGTGACCCGACGGACCCGGATTGTATTTCGACGCAAAGAGCAGCCATTCTCCAGATAGAGGGCCCCGAGGCTTTGCTAGTTTGCGCAGTTTACCTTTGGATGCGATGCCTCCACAGGCGTTGGTCATGATATCGATCTGAGCTTGTACATCGGCCAAATGCGCTGCTGTTAAGGTTGCCCAACTTTGACTGACTAGACCTTCTGGTATCTCTTCATCTTTGCTCCCCTGATCTGACGTGTCGTCCTCGTACTCCTCAGCTTCGTCTTCGCTCTGAGACTCGCCATCCACGTCACTTGTAGATGCGCTTTGCTGATGGTTATCAAGTTGAGGATGATCCGCAAGGTACCTACGATCTGCAGCACTTGGTCTCTACCCTTGTGGACGCAAAGCAGGATTTTGCGTGTAGCATTTCTCATCAGTGTGCAGACGCTTGTGATTGTAGTGGTGAGCTAGCCTACAGAGACCGTGTGACTCTGGGTCAGACGATTCGTCAACATCCGTGATTGGACGCTTCGCTGGCTGGAGTGTCGCAGTGACATCTGCAGAAGTCTCGCTGGCTGCCTTTTCTTGCAGCAGACGGTCGTGCTCAGCAACCACAAAATTGACAAGCTCACCAAAAGACAAAGTGAGGTCTTGCTCCATCTCCAGGACATTGTGAGTTTTGAGCAACTCTTTCAGCCAATCGCCGTACACAGGAGTATCAAATGTCTTGAGGAACTGTAATTTGAGAAAATTCTCTGGCAGAAGTTGGTGGGTGGCATGGCGGACTAGTTGATTGTAGTTGTTGAATGAGGCTTGGAGATCATCAGCGATACGTCTGGGCGAGTCGGCAAGCCCAGTGACACGCGTCGAGAATTGGCTGTATATGTTGTAAAGCTTTTGACTGTCAGAAACGCGGTATCTCGCCTTGAGACCGCGAAATGTCTGGCAAGCATTCAGACCTGCGAACTCTTTGAGGCTGACGTCCGAATGCAGTGAATAGCGCATGGCTCTCACTAAGCCTTTGTCACGGTATCGCCAGACCGCAATACGCTTGATGGACTCGTTCCATTCCGAGACAGAGCATTGCTCTCCCTCTAGTGAAGGTGGGTGCGTCGACTCGCCATTGAGGACAGCATCTGCACCAGCGATCAAAGCGGCGTGTTGAAGCGCTTCACTCCATTCTTGCCAATTGGATTCACCTTGTAATTTTGGCAAATTTTCAAAATGCTTTCTTGTGCAACTGGCTTGGGCGAGATTTCTCAACTCAGGATCAGAGAGAGCAAGGCGACCACCCGCTCTAGCAGCTGGCGTTGCAGCGCCCTCCATCGGATGTGAACCGTCGTCGGAAAGCGTCCCGGGCGTTGATAGACCGACAGCGCGAGGAAATGTGGTGCGCACAGATCTTTCGTTCTCGGACTACGCCAAGCATTATGCACAACTGCACATAAGTTGTGCTGTGACTCTCATCTCATCCTCAGCAATAAACTGTGATCTGAATCCATATGAATGCACAGGTCTTTCCTGGAGACAAGATGCTGATTACCGGAATTAGAATAGTGACAGGGTTTGTTAAGCGACGACATGTGCAGAGTGCACGCACTCAACATCAACGTTTGGCAAGAAAAGGCATATCATACACCATGGACTACAGTACTTCACGGCGTGCCGACCTGATCACTAAAGATTGAGTTGAGGCAGATTTTGAGTGGGTTAGACAAATGAATGTATTCTTGGTACACCTATCCCACAAAGAGAATGTCCTGCTCCAGCCGTCTACCCAGACCAACCAGTATAGCCAACCATGACCAAGAACACCAAATATCAGTGAACCTGGACCCAAACCATAATTGGTTCAACGTTGGAATACAAAGAACAAGAATGTGCTCATCCTGGTGGCATTGTCATGAGGATCGAGCTGATGAAGATGTGATGCATGTGGAGCATGAGGGGGCGTAGAGATCATTAGCGGCATGATAGAACAAATGTAGTTGGGTTTCATGTTTCTGGGATAAGGAGTGGATCAGAGAGAATTGCTCTTGGCTGTGCAGTCTTTTCTTTGCACCAGTCTTTCACTCAGGCATGGTGAGCTGAAAGTCTTTGAACTCGTCCTCTTCGTCTAGGAGAATCGAGAGTTTCCGCATAGGTTCGTCAAGAACCTCGGCGTCTTCCATGTGGGCATTGCGTTCACGAATAAGCTCTTCCACTTCGGCATCGTCAGCCATCAGGTTTTCCAACACGGTTCTAGTTCTCTTCTCAGTAGGAGTGACAGGCTTGTCGTGGAGGGCTGACAAAGGACGTCTCGAAGCAGCAGAAACGGCACGACCTCTAGCATAGCCGAGTGTGTTGCGTGAGGTGGCAGTAGCAGCGGCATGGCGTGTCGACGACGCAGTAGGAGCCGTCAGGGATGAAGTAGGCTTGCGAGGCACGGGGCGGACAGTATTAGTGGTACGTGAGCGAGCAGCGGCTGTGGCTGTGGGTGCAGCGAATCGAGGGCCAAGTGCGGTTGTCGACGATGACCTTGACAGAGCACTGACAGCGCGTCTAGCTGAAAGACTGGATGGAGCTCTCGATTGTTGTTCCTTTTCCTCGAAGCCTTTACGAACCTTTGTCAGGTCAAGGCTGAGGAAGTCGTCGGCTTCGAGTGCCCGGCGAATGATGTCTTGCTGGGTTTTATCGCTACGAGCGATCAACTCACGGTTCTTGCGCTCAGTCGGACGCACACCGTGCTCGTCAGGAGCGTTCTCGAAGGCACCCCAGAAGCCATTGGTAGCATACTCGGGCTTTAGCATAGAGTAGTCGCGTTCGTGAATTGTGTCTGGAAAGTCAGGTAGAGCTGAGATATGTTAGACGTTGATCTGCAGAGAAAAAAAAAGACAAGAACACATACGGATAGACCGAGGAGGCATGTATTCAATGTCAGGAACACCATCATCTTGGTGTTGCTGAACAGATTCGGTCTGGTGGATCTTGACCTTTTGTCTACGCAGACGAGGACTGAGGGACTTCTGGGCGGAAGCCTTGATGGTCAATGGAGCTGGAGTCTTTGCTTTGGCATTGGTCGTTTTCATGCCCAAAGGAGCACGATTGCGAGGGCCAGCAGGTGTGATGAAGGCATTGGGGTCCAGGTTGGTTTTCTTGGTCGATTTCCCAGTTTTGAAGGCGGATTGGAAAGCATCATTCTCGTCATTCTGATTGCGGCGGAAGGGTGTCTTGGGCAGCTTGTTGGCGGGTGTTTTAGCTTGTTGATTTAGTGGTTTGGCAGCAGCAGCAGCCTGATGGGCGTAGGCCAGATTCTCTTGATCAGCGCGTGCAGCAAACATGGCGAATGTCGTTGAGTCACAATAAGTAGCTATATCCAGGTGGGGCGAAAAGCAGCGTGCTTGCAAGGTAATTGTAGTCGCCGTGGTTGTCAAGTGACTCTTTGTTTATGGCCAGGATCCTGGTCGCATGGCGGGTGCTCTGCTGAGCAAATTTAGACCGTGTCCAAAGTTTCAAGACTCGTGACAGGCCAACTACAGCGAACTAGAGCTGGTACCACGGCTGGGGATGGAGGCCGTAAATGTCGAGTGAGCACATGTCTGTTGATGCTCGGTCGACGCGGCAACAGCGCCCCACGGGCCACGGACCCGTCAGGTTGCCCGGGTCTTGGCGGCCGGAGGTCTGTTGTGGCAGCCTCCGCGTGGTCCAAACGTCTATCACACCAAACTTCGAGAATCATCCCCCTCCCCCTGAACTTCCTCTGCTTATACACATAATCCTGTACCGCCTTCCCACAAGTTCACTTTCGTGTGCCATCCTTGCTACAGCTCTACAGCTCTACCGACCGTCTCTCACACTCTCCCACCTCAGTAATCACAACAATCACACAAGATGGACGCCATCAAGAAGGTGCGTGTCATCAACACAACATCCTCTCCAACCTTCACACATCTACCTGATGAAACCCAACGATTCCCCTTAATACACCGCAAGGTGCATGATTCGAAATCGTCCAAAATACAGTCTATATCTGATCACGGTGCTGCCGTCGCTCACTGCAATTACCCCTCACTCCCCACCGCTTCTTGAGCCAAGCTGACTTGTCTCCCAACAATAGCGCATGGCCGCTCTCCGTGAGGAAGCCGACAGATCCGCTGCCCAGAACGAGGAGCTCCAGGCAAAGGTCAAGTCGCTCGAGCAGGAGAACCTCGCCAAGGAGCAGGAAATCACCTCTTTGTCACACAAGAACCAGCTCCTCGAGAGCGAGCTCGAGAAGATCGAGTCTGGTCTCAAGGATGCCAAGGCTGCTGCCGACGAGAGCGCTCAGCACGGAACCCAGAACGAGAGCTTGCAGAGAAGACTGCAGCTCCTTGAAGAGGAGGCTGAGGAGGCCGACAGAAACTTGAGAGAGACCAACGACAAGTGCGTTGCGTGCCCCTCTACACAACATGAATGTTTGACTAACAGCATCTCACAGGCTTCGCCAGACCGACGTCAAGGCCGGCCACTACGAGCGCAAGGTACAAGCCCTGGAGGCTGCCCGCGACCAGTGGGAGGCCAAGTACGAGGAGATGTCGTCCAAGTACAATGCCACCAAGAAGGAGCTCGACGACTTTGTCGCCGAGATTGGCAACATCTAGGCCTTTCATTTCACACCTTTGCATCCGTTTCCTACGGCCTCTCTTCTCGTATCTCCGGTCGTCTCGTTCCTGGGCCGTTTCTTCATTTTGGGTTCTCAGCATGGGCGTCATCATCGCTGCGTAGAGAACAAGAGCATTCTCCGAGCGTGTTTTTCTGGACTTGTTACTCTTTAAAGGAAAATTATCATCTCCCTCCTCGAACGATACCACCACCTTGCCCTTCGAACCGAAAACGAATGATTGTTTGACATGAAAAAAACAAAGTGCTTATTGTGGGTATCATGCGTGCTCTTTGAAATGAAAAGGTAGTCGTCCATCATCACTTGCCCGTCCTTGCCTTCTTCGCAGCAGCATTCTTCGCTTTCTGCTTGTTGCGAGTCTCTTTCCTCTCTCCCTTGCTCTCATACCTGAACTTCTTCTTCTTGGGCTTGCTCTTGGGATCCACCTTCTTGCCTTTCGACCATACTGTCTTCCTCTTGACCACGTCGCCGTCTTTGCCCTGCCCATCCTCCTTGACCACAGTAGTCTCCGCTTCGTCGTCTGAGTCGTTGGTGAAAGCTTTTGCATCTTCCATGGCCTCGATGGTTACGGTTGTGTATTTGTCCTCGTCAACATATTCGTCCACACCATCAACCGAAGGTCTAGGCGGTGAAGCAATGCCGTCCCACTCTTCCTCGTCTTCAGCAGCCGAGCTCTCATCATCCGAGTCCTTGTTCGCTTTCCTAAGCAGATCGTTGACCTCATTGACATGGCGCTCCAAGTCTATTTTTCTCTGATCGCGCAGCTAGGTTTGGTTCTAATCAGCGTTTATCCAGAGCTGCTGAGAAAATTTGTGTCCAAGTACCTCTTTCCTCGCCTTTACTTTTTCTTCCTTTTCAATCTTGGCGGATTGTTCTTGGGCGTGCTTGATGCGCTGTTGCTTTCGCTTGCGGAAGCCTGTGAGCCATTCGTCGCGGGCGTCTGGATCGAATTTTAGTTCTTCGACTTGGGTGGTTGGTTTGCGGCGTTTGGCTGGAGGGGCTCGTGGTGGTTGTCGTGGTGCCATGATGGTCTTGTGTGCTGAGAGGAACTTCTTGTGGATACGTCTTTTGCAATGCTATGCGACTCGAACAGTCAGATGCCCAGGAAGGAGTATGCTGGTATCAAAGGTGGTTTGGGTTGTATTGTTGCTGAATGCATGGAAAGCAGAAGGGACCAAAAAATCGCCAGAGTCCGTGCGCAAAACGACGATGATGTTTGACCGAGGCTGCATGAGCGACTTCACCTTGCAGTGCATCATGAAAAGAGAAGAGAACACGACGCCTGTCTTTCTATAGCCGTCATATGCCTTGGTCACTGTGAATAAGTTGACAAAAGAATATGAGCAGAAGCATTGAGATACTCGAACAGAGTATGGACGCTGCAAGCGGCGGATACCAAGATCTATCACTGCCTAGCAGCACAAATGGTGGTTAGATCCAGGATGCGGCAAGGAAAGCGAACCCAGTATGCCTTGAACTATGCTGGCAGCTCTGATTCAAATTTTGGCTCCGCAGACAGCCTCCACGGTGTCATGCCGTCCTGAGGCATATCCGACTCGCGTCAAGCATGGCTGCGAATCCCCCGGCATCACCAAACTTTATGGTATGTATCTATCGAGATTAATCTAGGAGCCAAACTCGTATTTTTGCCAGTAGCGCTCTACGAAGTATTCTGCAGGACCTTTGCCCGATGCAGAAAAGGTTTCGTGGAAAAGCTCTGCTTAAACAGGATAGCTTGAGCAAAAGAAGAAGTTCGTAGAGATGACGACAATCGCGAATGTCGTGGGACAAGCTCTCGCCCGAGAAGGCTGTGAGTATTGCGAATCAAGGTCATCACGATGGCTAGATCTGATCTCGGCATTTGTCCACATGCTCAGAGTAACCAAACATTGTTGACCTTCTCATTTCTGCCAGATCCTCACAACGACTCAACTGTGTAGATTCTTCTCGGCCGTCAGTCACCCGAGTAGCAAGGTGATGAAACATACGAGCTTGTTATAGCTTGACTTTGGTAGTCAGACACGCGTTGAAGAGACACAAGCAGCGTCAAGTCCGCCCTCGAGACTCGAGACGTTCTCCGATCCGACCAGATCGCGTCTCACTCGTCAGTCGCAATTTACATGGCACGTCACCACATCGACATACTACTACCTCTGCGGACCCGCAAAGGCATGCATTTACCGCTCCTACCTGAGCTTCGTCGATCTCGTCGTTCTGCAGTACATCACCTGCCACAGATGCACTCGATGTGTCCATACATCGCACGCTCATTGTACCACGCGCAAATTATCTCATACACCGCGAATTGTCACTCTCATCGCTAGGCTATACAAGACGCACTCGCCCACCCCTTTTCTTCGACCTTGCGCTGGGTTGCATCGTGTCGCTCGTTCTGTCGATTCGTTTGGTTCCTCCTCTCGCGGCCAGTTCCAGTCGCAGCTTGGTTTGGCTTCACCCGGAGGCTACTAGTCCGGCACACCACGTAGAGGTACAAGCTGATTGTGCCGGTCCTAAAAAGTCAGCGAAAGCCAGGGCAGAGGGACGTACCCGGCCAAAGATCAGTCTCGAGAGACTGCAGCTTGTTTTGGCTTCACCCGAAGGCTACTGGTCCGGCACACCACGAAGAGGTACAAGCTGTTCGTGCCGGTCCTATAAAGTTAGCAAAACACAGTGGGGATGAGACGTACCCGGAATCGACACACAGTCGCATGTTTGAAGCTCGGCCTGGATGCTGTCAGTAAAACAAATGAATGCAGGAGTACTCACAGAAACAAAGTGGAATGGGAAACAGAAGTCTGGGAAGATATCTTTTCTTTTATATTTACCTCAGAGCTCGCAAGATCACGGACCTGATTACTCATCAGCTCTCCCCTTCATAATGGCTAAGAATCTAACTCATCTATCCCATAGCGAGCTGCTGGCTGTCCATACCGGCTGCTCCCGACGAATCAAAGTTCAGGATCATAGAACTACAGCTGGTACCGCAGCCAGGACCACAGAGATTTTCTCAAGCGATCAAATAACAATGGAGGATCACAAGCTCGGATATGGTAGCGAAGTGCCAATCGAGGCACTTTACGAATGTTTTCTCGACTATCAACATACTGGAAACATAGCAATATTCAAGTCCGAAATCGCCCCATGTTGTCTAGAACGACTAGCACCCTGGATCAGGACTCAGCTATGGCAAAGCGATCAACACTTTTCTCGAGCTGTTTTCCAGACACAACTGGTAGTTCCTGGGATTTAACGTCTCATGGCTCAATTCACGCTCTCATGAGTGCTCAAAATTCATGATATACAGAGGAATCGGTACGCACTACTAGAGAATGCTCGAGTTCTTCGCTGATCAAAGGCTCATGTTAGCCTGCGGAGATGAGACTGTAGTTGTATTGTGTATTACCGAAGGACATGGAGGTTTCTCCATTGTGTTAAGGTTTTCTAAACGTACGCATGGCTTTCGACAAAGGGTCGAAGACGGCATGGAAACAACTTCGAGCATGCATCGATACCATCTTCGCGCTCTGCTCTGCTCGGAACATATCATATGGACCGTCATTGATCTGAAAGTGAAAGCTTGTGCCGGAAACTGAGAACAAAACCCGCACGTCTCCAACACGTAAACTTTCACGCAATCGACCCCTTCATTTCCAATCGCACCGCGTACTCATCGCGAGAAACCCTGCCAGCGACTGTCAACTTGTCAACATTCTCACCTTCGCCAGGCGATCTTTGAACACCCAACGCATTCCAATCTTCCACCCAGTCAATACTGCCACGAGCACCGACACAATATCGGCTTGCTACATCCAGACCGTGACCGATATGATGAATTTCATCGGGCGCCTGGCCAATCACCTCCTCAATGAGCCTCACGTTCCTGATATCAGAGACCTTACACCACCCATAGCAGAAAGATGGATCGAGGCTCTCAGAACAGGCCTCCCTGAGAAGTCAGTCCACTTCATCAGCCCCTCTGTGGTGGAGAAAATGGCCGAAATCAGGTGAGTTTGTCTTTGTATCAGTTGTGAGAATCATTGCTGAAAGAATGCAGAGGTATCTCCATGAACGAACTCTACGAGCGACAACAACAGCGCCAGGATGCGGAGTGCAATCCTCGCGACCACTCCGTTCCTTGCATCGTGGTTCACGAGTGGGTGCGCTATGAAGGGGTCACCGGCTACCAGGACTACCCCAACTTTGCCGAGCAGGAGAATGTGGAAGCAACTGGTCAGAAAGATGACGACATGGTTGAAGATATGGTCGATCAGCAACAAAGCTCTGAAGACATTTCTAACTTGCAGGACTACAACGACCAAGACAGCGTTATGGATCATAACAACGAGCAATATGAGGATGCGCAACAGACCATCGAGGAAGACCACAACAGCCTGAACGATCATGAGCAGAACGGTATCGAACCAGATATCCAACCCGTCGACGTCCAGCCGGAAAACATCCAATCCACCGGCATCCAGCAAGTTGACGCAGAGCAAGATGGCACCGAGCAAGACGTCACCGAAGGCGCCGTCAATGCCCTCCCCATCACCCCACCCGCCGAAAAAGAAATTGGAGAACTCTCAGATGCCGAAGACGAAGACGAAGACGAAGACAAAGAAGACAACAAACGCTACTGCCTCTGCGGCGACAAAGGCAACCTCGACATGGTCGGCTGCGAAGGCAACGTAAGTATTTTCTCAAAAAAGCCCCTCCTTTTCTCCAGCTCTTTTTTTTTTGTCTAACAATTTCTTTCTCTCCAGTGCGAAAAGGATTGGTTTCACTTTGCCTGCGTCGGTCTGACAAGAGCTCCTTCTGATTGCTGGGTGTGGTACTGCCCGGAGTGCCGTGTCAGACTCAACAAAGGCGTGGGCAACAATGGGAAAGTGCGTGATCCGAAAAAGCGCAAATAGGCCTTTGATGACGCCGCTAAGGAAAGAAGGTTTGACATGAGCATTTCTTCAAGGCATCCGGAGCCGCTTTGAGAGAGGAAGAGAAAGATGAATGAAGAGGTTGGAGGAGACGAGATGATACTGAGGAAGCAACGAGAAAAACTTATCGCCGATTGTCTCTGCGGTGCCTGTGTTGGACACGAAGCATTTCTTTGTCAAAGCAGAGATACCACACAACCTTGGTCCGTCTCAAAAAAGATATCGAAAGCATGCAAGCATTTACTATGGATGGCAGCGATCAATCCTAGTGGTGACTAAATAAAACATTGCTTACCCAGAAACCCAATCCTATTCTCATCATTCCAGAAACTACCAGCGCCATGTCTCTCAAGACAATTGAAGCCGTAGACGACACCATCACGCTCGTCAACCGCCTCGCAGCCCATCTAGAAGCCGAGCCGAATCTGCCTCACCCTCGCCCCCTCACTCGCAGAGAAATCGATGCATGGATCCGAGCTCTCGGGACTGGTCTTTCGGACCAAGCGATCAAATTTCTAAGTCTACCAGTGTTGGAAGTATTACTTCACAAACGGTAAGTCTTGACTTGATTCGTTTTCTGTCGATATATCGAGGATACTGATGTGAGAGGTAGTGGTATCAAGATCAGCGAGGACCTCAAATATCATAGACGTGCTCCTGTTTCTGAAGATCCGAGACCCGTGGTTGCTTGGCTACGAGACCGTGATCCCAGATCTGAAGATGTGGTTCAAAGCGTAGAAGACAAGTCTAGATCGTCGCAAGTTATCAAGGATAGGAAGAGAAGAAAGGTTCAGCAAGATGTCGCAAATGTTGTTGTCAAGAGTGACCATGTAAGGGAGACGACTCTGCGGGCTCGAAATGGCACCAGCGTTGAAAGAGAGAATGAGATGGACCAGATCCTCGCCGAGCTGAAAGCAACCACTTATCATCCGAGAGATGAAGACCAATTGAGTCGCATACAATCAGTTGAAGACGATGTCACATCTCGCTCCATGTCTGAACTCGCCATCTCTAAAGACCACGACCCCGATTATGCACCTCCAGAAATAGAGCTCTGGTGTATCTGCAGAAAACCCGAAAGCCACGGTGATATCATGGTCGGCTGCAGCAACCCCAATGTAAGTACAAATCTCTCAAGCTTATCTATTACCTGCAGCACTGACGACACGAATAGTGTGAGATCGAGCGGTTTCACCTTGACTATGTCAACCTTGCCGAAATGCCAGGAGAGAACACTGATTAGTACTGTCCTTCATGCCGAAAGAGGTTCAGATTGGGAATGTACACCAATGGAGTTGTCGAGAAAGTTACCAAGACAGCATGAGGAAGAGTTAGTTGGCGTGACTTTCCGGAAAGATGTTGATTGTCAAAGTTACACTACCAGGGAATGCGAAAATAAGTCAATCAAGACCTTTTGCAGGATGGAGTAGCACAAGCCGATAGAAGCAGCTACAATACAGTTGGCTAGTTACAAGTGAGACCATGATGGAAGCAAATTCCTTGTCATATCGTTGAACAGAGAAACGAGAAGATAAAAGGTAAAAAAGGTTAAAAAAAGAGAAAGAAAGAAAGAAAGAAAGAAAGAAAGAAAGAAAGAAAGAAAGAAAGAAAGAAAGAAAGAAAGAAAGAAAGAAAGAAAGAAAGAAAGAAAGAAAGAAAGAAAGAAAAAGGGGTCAAGCAAAGGGTCAAAACATGCAAAGAGTGGATGTCTTGTGAGACCACATGGATCGATAGGCAAAGATGCAGATGATTCTTACTCAGTCGACACTGAGAAAGTCTGAAGTGGATGTATTGAAGATGAAGGCGCTTCAACGGGTTTCAGGCAATGAGGCCATGACACAACAGGTCGAGAGCGTTCACCACTGATCTTTGTGTTTGTCTCCAGAGACTGCTTGCAGTTTATCTGCCCAGATAATAATCTTGTTGTCTCTGTACTGCTCTCTACAGAGACAGGAGCAAACGACAAAGCAAACACATGTCTCAGACACAACTTGCGTCTTCTCTTCGACTGCACTTTCCTTCTCTAGAACATTTCTGCAGAAGGAACAAAGAGCAGGAGCTGCCATCGCTCTCACAAAGCGCACAACCAATAATCGAATAAAACCAACACCCTTCCTCTCAAAGTTCATTAGCAATCACCCTCATCTTCACTCATCGACTTTTGACATACCAATTCCCTCAATCCACAAGTAACCCGATCACCCTTCACCATCATGGCCTCAGCATCCAAGCCTAAGGACGTCACTGTCGAAAGCATCGTCATTCACCTCAACGCCGAATCTCACTTCCCCAGCGCCGTGGATCTCGATCTCAAGACCGTCAAGATGTGGATCAAGGCCCTGAACACCGGCCTCTCGCGCAGTGCTATCAAACAGATGGCCCCCGAGGTTCTGTCAGAACTGCGTTCTATGGAGTAAGTAATTCAACATCTAGTACGACTGAAGCCGGAAGATGAGGGAAAAATAGCATGCATGCATGTCAAACCAGCGAAACGAGTCGTTCTGGCTCGCACTCGGAATCTTCTCTGCAGTCATGACGCACATATTTATCGATAATGAAATCTTACTGATCATTTTTTCTTTTCTAGGGGTGTAAGCGAAGAAGAGGCCACCCAGTTCCAGGCACATTATCCGGTCAATCATAATACGCCCGTGCTTACCTGTGTCTGGAAAGGAAACGGCGCTCCTCCTACCACATCTGAAGAAGCCTTGGTGAATCAGCTTCAACAAACCATTCCCAAGACCAGAGTCAAGAAAGAGACAACGAAGACGGAGACCACCTCCGAGATCGGTACGGAAGAAGACGACAATGAATCTGCCGGCGGCGTCAAGCTCGAGCCTTTTGATTCGGACGAAGAGAATGAGAAAATGGCAAAGGCTTTGAAGAAGGCGAAAAAGGATGCAAAGAAAGCCAGAAAGCGTGCTAGAGCTCTCGAGGAGGCCATGCCACCGGTCGGCAAGAGAGGTTTAGAAGCTGAAGAGGATGACGGCTATGATTCTGCCTGGTCTCAGACCAGCTGGAACCCTTCGTGGGCTTCTGACCTTGAGGAAATGTAGGGAGGGAGTTGACTTGAGTTCCGGAACAGGTCAAAGGATGATGAGATTCGTGCATTGGCACAGCTTGAAGAGAGCAGAGATGACGGGGAAGCATATCCAATTGGTCAGCAAAGTAGACACCGAACAGTCGATGCAGACGAGCAGTGAACATTCTCACTAACTCTGCTACCAATGACAACATTGGTGAGTTCACGCCCTCGCTTAGACTTAGTAAGCTCAATAGTCGTGCTTGCTCTAGCATGCAAGTGATGCTCATCATGCTTGTTGGCTCTTGACTGTTGCGTTATCGAGCTCCTGTACCTACTACCTCGTTATGCTTTAGTCACTCATGGAAGCTGCTACGAAAGAGGCAAGTTGAAGCAATTCTTTTCATTTTATAGGATAAGATACCAGCGTTGCAACGAGGTACACGCCTTTCTTTCCCTGGTGGTCATGATCTCATATGTCATTCGCTGCCGCAGTGACCTCTCGGATGCACCGCATCGTGCTTGCTGTCGAGCGGATTCTTCTTCTAGAACTTGGTCTCCTTGTCCTTGATGGGAATGTCAGAGCCGGTGGTGCTCTTCCACTGCTTGCGGATAAAGTCGGAGATTTGCTCGTCCTTGGCCTGTTCGATTGCCGACTCATTGTTCTGGGGTCCCTGGCCCATGAAGCGTTCTTGTACGAAATCGACGCCTTGGAGGTGAACGAGTCAGTGCTGTGTTTGAAAGGAGGATGGGGGGCCAGCAAGCGTACCCTTGTCCAGGTAGTCTTCGTTCTTCTCGCTCTCGGGGCCACCGCCTGCGGCGGCGTTGAGTTTGTTGCCGATGCCGCCGAGGAAACCGCCTTCGTTTTGCTGCTGGGTGGGGGCTTGTTGGGTGCTGCCCTGCTGAGGGGTCTGCTGCTGCTCGTTGCCGCCGGCGAATTTCTTGACAAAGTCCATGGTTTGTGATGTTTTGTAGATGTGATTCGATAGTTGTGGGTGTGAGGATAGAAGATCTTCAGGCACGAATTGGATGGATGGAGTTGTTTATAAATGAAGTGATCAGGAAGCAAGTGACGTACTAAGGGAGCTGGAGACCCCCGCTATGATGGTGAGATTGTGGCAGTGTTGATGCACTTGGATGACTTGGCGCGGATAAACCTGAATTATGGCAAGGCGGAGAGCTCTACTCTTGGTCGAGGTGCTCGAGAAGGGCGTTACTACTGGACATACTCGCTTCCTGACATGAAACATAATATCACAACGGACTTCGTATCACTTTTTCACCTTGGAAGCACGCGATGATGGAGATACTCGGTAGACATCAGAAGCTGATTTCCTTGGTTTGGGATGATCGCCTGGAGCTGCACGGGGAAGGCGGTCTAGACTTTAGAGCTGTCATAGCCTGCACAGCCACATGTCATGTCACACCAGCCTTGGATCGCATGCTCTACCGAGAAAATCGTCAGACCAAGAAAACGACAATCTGCTTCAAGCATTGCTCTGTTTTCTTATTGAAGGCCTTCGTTACCGATCTCGGAAATGTGATCTCGAGAGATGGAGAACATAAGAAAGCTTGCATGTGCTCCATGACGCAGAAATGCAAACAATGCAAACACGAGAACATCCAACAATGGAATTTGTAGATTTGCTGAAGCATGGAATATCAAATCCACTTTTGTTACAAGCCCCGGGGATATCGTCTAGCTTTCCCATCGAAGAGCCAGTGATCTGATCTGATACACACGCATTAATCGAAACCTCAGTGGATCATACAGGATAAGAGACCTCAGAAACGAGCAACTTGACCAAAATTCATACATCCAACCAACCAAAAAAAAAACCATGGCCTCAACACCAGACACCCCCAAAATCCCCATCACAGTGATAACCGGTTTCGTGGGCTCCGGGAAAACAACCCTGATCCTGAACCTGCTCCCCCAACTCCGCGCCCAAAACCCAACCTACAAACTCGCCCTGATCAAAAACGAAATCGGCGACTTGAACGTCGACTCGCAACTCGCCGCCGCCGCTGAGATGACCGGTGTCTCTGAATTGCTAGGCGCGTGTATTTGTTGCACAAATGTAGGCCAGATAGGCGATGCACTGCAAGAGTTGGATACCACCTACGCTCCCAATCGCGTCATCATTGAGACATCCGGGTCGGCGGAACCGATCAAATTGATGGTCGAGTTGAAGAGATTGGCGCAAGAGACCGGGCGGTATACACTCGACGGCGTAATCTCCGTCATTGACGTCGAGAACTGGGGTGGGTATGCCAGTACGTCGTACACCGCCAAACTGCAAGCCCAGCAGACCGATCTTATCATTTTGAACAAATGGGAGCAGTTGTCCGAGATGCAGTTTGAGCGCACGCTAGACAAGTTGGGTGACATGGATGTGGATACGCCGCATGTCAAGAGCGATAAAGGGTGGATCAGCAAGGATTTGCTGTTTGGAATCGATGAGAGGATGGCTAGGGATTGGGTTGCTTTGGGTCAGCAACAGCATCATCATAATGAGCATGATCATGGAGATGGACATGTGCATGATCATAACGAGGAAATGGAGGCTTTGAGCATTACTTTGACGTCGTCAACACCTGATGCGTCGCTGGACGTCAACAAACTTGCTGCTTTGCTCAAGGCAGCGCCCAAGGACGAGGTCTACCGCATCAAGGCTGTCCTTCGCACAACACAGACGCCAGCGAACAGCGATGGCACGCCTGCAGACTCTGGCGCCGAGACCTCGACACCGAAGAGATACATTCTGAACTGGAGTTTCGGACGCTGGTTGTGGACTTTGGACCAGAGCGGCGTCAAGGAGGAGCCTGTTCTAAGAATGAGCATCTTCACAGGCAGATACGAGAGCAACAAGTGGCTGAAGAGGATTGAGGCAAAGACGTACACTGCTTTGACTGATGGCTTAGAAGGAGAGCTCGAGGTTAAGCGCGTCTTGTAGATCTTGCAACGGTTGATAAGAGAGATGAGCGACGCTGTTTGAAAGCTATAGACTTGGGGCGCACAGTAAACACAAGATACCCCTTTCTTTGAACTCCTTGATCTTTACTCCCTTTGTACACATGACACTGATTTTGTAGCTAGAGCGCTCCTACACTTTCAGACTGGTCTCCACACTTCTTGACTTTGGTCTCCGCGAACTGCTTTAATCACAGCTCAACACTCATCATACCACTTTGGCTATCTTAGTATTTGGTCGACTCGGTCTCTGCAACTTGTATCAGTCGTGCTATCCACACAAAAGGGCTTGTTGAAACTCACGCATCAATGGCTGGCTTCCATCGGGAACTTTGGCCCTCAGACCCTCCTATACGCCTCCACTCCTCCCGCCAACAAGGCTCCAGCTTCTTAGCTGATGTCTCAGAGCAAAGTTTTCGTCACGCAGCTTGGATTCGATCTGTTGGTGCTTGATGAATTGTTCCTGGAGGGCTTCAACCAGATTCTGCTCCCGCTCTGCGGCAGACATCTTGAGCCTCGTGTTCTGCATACGCAAATCTTGATCTTCCTCGAGCCAAACGTAGGCTTCATCAACTTGATCCTGCAGATCCTTGAAAAGCTTCTGCAAGCATTTGTGCTCCGCCTGAAGAGCTTGCGCTTTGATCTTCTTGGTAGCAAGAAGCTCTTCCAGATCTTCAATGCGCTCTTCAAGTTCCTCATTGCGGATCTTGCTTGACTCAAGTTGGGCTTGAAGCTCGTTGACCTTCTTGTTTTTCTTGCGCTCTTGGAGATCCTTGCAGTCTTCGAAAGTCTTGATCGAGCCGTAGAGTTGTGACAGGCGATGTCTCTGATCTTGCGAATGCTTCTCTGACTCCCTGATCTTGGCTCTGAGTGCTGTGTTTTGTTCATTGAGGCTGTCATTCTGCACTAGCAAGACATCGGTCTCACGGTGAAGCTTTGCAATTGCTGCTTCCTGGCGCATGTGCGCAATCCTGTGAGCGCGGTTCTCGGCTTCGCAATGGTCCATCCTGGTTTGCTGGGCCTGACGTCTGTCGAGTTCGTTGCGTAGTGACGCATTCTCGTCGGACAGTTCCTGGCGCCTGCTAATCTCCTCGGTCTTGATCAGCTTCTCAGTGTCTAGATGAGTGGCAGCCTGAGAATCCCATGCCAATCTGCGTCCTCTGGCAGAGGTTCTGTTCCAGTGATCCTCATCTTCGGGCTCTTTCTTGATTTCGATGACCTTGGTCATTGTAAAAGACCGGTAGTATATATATATATAGACGTTCGTTAGTTAGGTTGATTCAAGGAAGAAGGTGATGTTAGAAGTGAAGAGTGAATAATATCGCGGAAAGTCATGGAATGTCGTTTCGCTTCCGTCGATGTGCAAGGACTTAGAGATAACGTGCTTTCGTCGAACTGGTCTCGAGTGTGTGTCGTCGTGCTCTACGTGACGGACGATGCGCACGTAAACACGACAATCAACGATGGCGATCAAGAGAGGTGCGAATGGGTTTGCGATGATGATGTAAAGAGAAGTCACAACAACGTGACACGAGGCAAGTGTCAAAGGAGAGAAAGCGCGGATGACCTTCTTTCCGCTGGAAACAAGTATCAATGCCTTCCGAATCCTGGAACTGAGCATCAAGCAAGAATCGATCGAGAGAGAAAAGCGAACTGTCTAAAATGTATGTCATTCGCCCCCAATTACGTGCATTCCACCTCTGAAAGGGATCTCGTCACGTTCGGTCTTCTGGACGACAATGCCACGTCTGTTATGAGCGAACGGGACTCACTGGCACAGACTCTCTCTGGCATCAGCACGACCCACTGCCTCTTGTCAGTCCCTCTGACATCCTGCTGTTCGAGAATACTTGACTTACTGAATGAGGAATACCATGTTTCCTGGCCGTGGCTGACGCGAAAGTTCTTGTCCCAAGCTCTGTCGTAGAACTGTCCGTTCGACCATTTGTCACGGACGTGGTAGTTCCACTAGTCCCAGTTTTCATCGATGAACTTAGCCTGGGTGTATTCCATACAGTCGAGATACAGACCATCAAAGTTGTCTCCGACTTTTTGGACTGCGGCCGTCACTATTTTTGCCCAGTTCTTGCCACAATCATTGCAGCCTTGAGAAGACTCGGACAGCTTGAAAAGCCGTGGAAAAGCCCCAAGCTTAAAACAGACAGCAGAGACGGACTTATGACCTTGCTGGTCGACTGGGTATGCATCGACCGCGACAAGGGCCCGGAAGTATTCGAACACAGTTTTGTCCTTGCAGTCGCACGACTCATGAACAGGTGCGTTGGGCGGTCTCAACCGTCAAGTTTCTAGCAGAAGCAATGACGTGCCAGAGACACCAAACTGGGAGTTTCAAAGTGTTCTCAATGATGGCGCTGCCAGTAGCAGAAGCGGCCCATCCTTCATACTGCGCATGGAGAGCACAAAGAATTGCTTGCACAGCATGGGCTTTGTGTTCCTTTAGCAAGACGAAGCTTTGATCTGCTCCGCCAGATTGGCCTGACAGAAGAGCTGTGAGATATTTAGAGTCTCTGATGACGACCTGGGTGTTGACGCGGGACTCGATGATTGGCTTGATCTGATCTGGCTCCTCATGACCAGGCTTGACTGGCTTTTTGTGCTCGACAACGCGAAGGGTCAAGTCAGCATCGTCACCGATTGTGACAATTTTAGAGACTTTTGTACCGGTGTTGATCGAAGCCATTTTGACTACGATCAGTTCGGAAAGCGCAGATCACAAGCAGGAAGAAAAGTGCCGACCAAACGATGTGGTGCGCGATTGAGTGCAAGATGCTTTGACGCGCAGATATTTCAGGCTACAACCAGTTAGTGCTGCGCAGACTAGAAGACGAAAAGGAACGACTGACCAAGTGATGTGGAACGTGCCTGTGATCGAGCAACTCCGACGCGCGGATTATGAGTGTTAAGAAGGAAGAAAAGGTTGTGCGGCTATGAGAGGACGAATCAGTCAAAGTGATAGACGTCAATGTGCCGGTTGTCGAGTGAAGTAAAGCTACGGTCAACGCTCATCAATGGTGGGCATGTGAATGATGGACTGATTGTGCGCGGAATGGGAAGAAAAGCGGCATCGGATTCAGGAGAGATCAACCAGCAGAAGGAAACGCCCACGCGCATCGAATCATTCGCCGGGTGGGGTGTTATTTACCAATTCGAAATGGTTGCAGAGACTAAGCGCGATCGTGAGTGGCCTTTCCTCTGATTGCCTAGATGAACTAGTATCAGCAAAGCTTAGGAAATTGCCCTTGAAACCCGGTCAAGATGGCTGTCCCGCTGGCATCATGCCGGAAAGAGCTGTGTAGAAAGTGTGGAATGTTGGGACAAGACTTGTCATGTCATCATCAAAAATTGAATTGAAAAGGTTATGCTACCTGTACAGCCCCATGCTGGCAGAGCTTCTGTGCCATGCTCAACGCCTAAACGCCATCCATGCTTGACGTGTGACCGCTTACGGGCAAGCGACTGGCTCGTCGTCCTTGTACTCTTCCTCGCGGATGCCGTCCTTGGTGACGACCTTGACAACCATTCCCTTGAAATCGATGGGCAACCTTCTCTTGAGCTCGTCGGTGCACATTCTCAGAATCTTCATGCCCTGCTCGAAGGAGATGTCGGGGTGGTGGTGCTTATCGAGCGTCGACAGACAGTAATATTGTGCGTAACCATGGGCGGCATAAGGGACGGCGGCTGACGAGGCCAGGTAGTCGATCCAGTGCAGGGTGGGCTTGTCGTTGATTGTGTCGTAGCCGGCGAGCAGAAGGTTGACGGTGTAAGGACGTCTCGATCGGAGGGCCTTTGCGAGCTCTGTGCGGATGAAGGATGCGGTTGCTGCGGGGTTGAGTTCGATGTCGTTGCGCATGCCATAGAGCTGGACGTTTGCTTGGACGTATTCGGTGAATTGAACTGAAGGCGACGTGGTTAGGAGGGAAGAGGACGACCGAAGGAGTGACGGAGAATATACGGACCAGTGTCACCAGCCTCTCCAGTAACGCCCATCAGGATGTGTTTGCTCAGAGGGCGAGTCTTGTCGTCGGAAGCCTTGAGGATGGTTGCGCCGCGCATGGCCGCCTTTGAAGCGGCGATGATGGTAAAGTCCTTGCCAGTGATGCCGAGTAGCACGTCCCTGGACGGATGTCAGCGTGGTACATGGATGCAAGATACTGCGGTCTACTCACATGATGAACTAGATGTGTGTTATTGACCGACGAGGAGGTGGATGTCTGGATGGATGCAAGCTTGCAGCCAGGTCGAGCTCTTGGATGTTCGGCCAACGATGATGCGCAGGTCGGTGCTTTCACCGCCGACATTTGCTTGGCGTCGCCGTCTTTTTGGTTTGCTCCTCTCCGCATTAAATTGTCACTTTTTCTATCAAGGTCAATTTATTTTTTTCGGTGCTCCGTCGCGTCTCACGAGTCTGTCAGGCTCGCTGCTGGTTCCAACATGGCATACAAGGCCGAGTACAAGACCACCTTCGAACCCGGCAGAGTCATCCAGCCAATCTATACTGGAGGAAGTGTCGCCCTCAGCCAGGATGGCCGTATCCTTGCATCATGCGTGGGAGAGGATGCGCTCTTGAGCGACTTGGCTACTGGCCAACATCTGGCCAGGGTTGAAGGTGTAAGTTGTATTGCCGCTCCCTTTCAGCGTGGCACTGACGAGTTGACACAAGATTTTTGCAGGACGGTGAAGCCATTACCACTCTTGCCATGACTCCAGACGCCTCGTTCCTGGTCGTATGCTCTCGCAACCTATCCATGCGCATATTCTCCCTGAGACCATCTCCTACCGCCGAAACCACCATTGACGCCATTCTGCTCCGAACCCTCAAACCGCACACCGCTCCTGTCGTTGTCGCCGCTGTCGACCCCACCTCTACCCTTCTGGCAACTGGTGGCGCTGACGGTATTGTCAAAGTCTGGGACATCAAGGGAGGCTTCACAACACATACTTTCCACGGCCACAGTGGCATCATCTCCGCTCTACACTTTTTCCAGGTCGTGTCCTCCAGCTCCGAAGGTCAGAACAAGTCGCGCAAGAGAAAGAGTAGATTGGGTGATGATGAGGATGCTGCCGACGCTACCACTGGCTACCGATTGGCATCCGGAGGTGAAGATGGCAAAGTCAGAATCTGGGATCTTCACAAGCGCAAGGCAATCGCTACGCTAGACTCACACGTGTCGGTTGTGCGGAGCCTGGACTTCTCATCTGAGCAGCAACTCCTTCTTTCTGCCAGCAGAGATAAGACCGTCATCACATGGGACGCAAAGACCTGGCAGTCCAAGCTGACTTGCCCCGTCCTTGAAACGGTCGAAAGAGCTGGGTTTGTCGCAAATGGTGATTTCTTCTTTACTGGCGGAGAGAGTGCAAGAGTCCGCATCTGGGACATGGCTGGCAACGAGAGAACTGAGGAACAAGAGTCTGGAGTCGAGACTGAAGCTATCCTGGATGTCATCCACCATTCCGATCTTCCGTTCTTGTTGTCAGTTCACGTCGACCAGACCCTGGTTCTGCACTCTTTGGAGCCGCTTATCCAAACAAATGTCGATGTCACCATTCAGCCATTGCCTATTATCCGCCGCATATCTGGAACCCACGACGAGATTATCGACATGGCTTATGTAGGCACAGACAACTCAATGCTCGCTCTCGCAACAAATCTGGAAGACATTCGTCTGATCACATTAAACGCTGAAAGCAAAACTGACGGATCCAACGTCGCAGACGCGGCATACTTCGGGGCAGACGTAGCTCTGCTCAAGGGTCATACGGATATCATCATTACCATCGACACTGACTGGTCAGGCCACTGGCTCGCGACGGGAGCCAAGGATAACACCGCAAAACTCTGGCGTCTGGATCCTGCCAACAACTCCTATACCTGCTATGCAACGTTTGCTGGACACGCCGAGTCTATCAGTGCTGTCGCTCTTCCTCACGCCATTCCCGTCGTGGGCTCGAATGCCTATAGCAAGCCCCTTGAACATCCCCCAACATACCTGATTACCGGTAGTCAGGACAAGACCATCAAGCGCTGGGACATCAGTTCCGCCAAGTCTAGTTCCGAAGCCAAATCTGTCCGTGCATCATATACCCGCAAGGCTCACGACAAGGATATCAATGCTATCGACACTTCTTACTCGCAGCAAGGTACCCTGTTCGCTTCCGCGTCTCAAGATCGCACAGTAAAGCTCTGGGACCTGGAGACCGGTGAATCTGTTGGTGTGCTTCGTGGCCACAAGCGTGGTGTCTGGTCCGTCGCCTTTGCACCACCCGGTACTCCTGCAATCTCGGGTGACTCCAGATCCAGCAGCGGTACAAGGGGCATGGTTGTTACTGGAAGTGGTGACAAGACTGTCAAGATCTGGAGTCTAAACGATTACAGCTGTCTACGAACGTTCGAGGGTCATACAAACAGTATTTTGAAGGTCATTTGGCTTCCCATCTCTAAAAACCCTGGCAAGCGTGGTGAACGCAATCTGCAAGTTGCTAGTGCAGCAGGTGACGGTCTAGTCAAGGTCTGGGACGCTCACAGTGGTGAATGCGCTGCTACGCTGGACAACCACATCGACAGAGTTTGGGCTTTGGCAGTCAAGTACAACCGCTCTGCAACTGCCAAGTCTGCTTCGATAGAAGATGAAGAGGAAGTGCAAGAGCCTCCTGTCGAACTTGTCTCTGGTTCTGCCGATGCCACTCTCACATTCTGGACTGACACAACTTTGGTGACGTCTCAAGCCTCAGCATCGCGGGCGACTGCTCGTGTAGAGCAGGACCAAGAACTGCAAAACCACATACACGCCAAGAACTACCGCGAGGCCATTGTACTAGCCTTGCAGCTCAATCACCCTAAGAGATTGCTCGACCTTTTCACTAGCGTTCTCGAGTCCGAAGATAAGGATGAGGACAGTCTGACTGGTGCTAAGGGCGTTGATGAAGTCTTGGGTTCGCTGTCAGAGGAGCAGCTCTGGAAACTTCTACTCAGATGCCGTGATTGGAACGCCAACGCTCGTACCGCCCACGTCAGTCAATGCATCCTTTTTGCACTGTTCCGCCTGTACCCCAAGGAAAAATTCGTCCAGTTGAGGCGAAAGAAAGCTCCCAAGCCGCAGCTTTCTAGAGAAGATGAATTGGCTCAAGAGATGGGAGCTCTTGAGGTGAAAGAGAAGGTTCAAAAGAACGAGAACGTCAGAGACGTGCTGGAGGGCTTGAAGGCCTACACAGAACGACATTACGGCCGTTTGGAAAAGATGGCAGAGGAAAGATGGGTCTTGCTCTGGACTCTGCAGCAGATGGATTCATGATCGATTTGTGTTTTTGTCTTGTGTAAGGTGTTTAGGAGTCTCAAGGCCATCTAGGATATCAAATGCATCATAGGGGAGTATGTCCTTCGTCACAAAAAGCATTTATCTTTCGAATTATCAAGATCTCATCTACATGCTGAACGCGTCACCGCAATGGGCCAAACAGATATGTACATCTGCCGGCCGAGCTGAAGACGCTGTGAGATGCACCTCGGCTTTGAATACTACGATAACGAATGGCTAGTGTAGATGATCCAAAAAAGAAAAACAGAAACAAGCATTCCCCGGTACTCTTGTAAGGGTTTGCAGAGCATTGCTGCATTCTCGCGGTCACTCGAACGTGTTTGGTGTTGGCAAACGGAGCTTGTTTATCTAGGAAGGTGCCTTGATTGGCAATCACGATCACGCCAACTCCTTCCATCGCTGCGTCTACCTTCAAGATCTCTACGCACCGACGCGTTCTTGTTCTCTCTTCTCAATAGATTAATTGAGTCATCATGTCCCGCGACTACAAGCGTGCGGGTGAGCACTCCCTCATCGGCAATCATGTCACTGCCACGAACCCATTCAATCTGCCACTGCGCTCTGCATATCAATGGGAAGATAGACGCGGTCGGGCAAGTGAGCAGCTGCACGAATCGGCCATGTATCAGCTCAGCTTCCCAAGAGGCACGAACGAGTCCACTTCCGATGCTCCTCCTGTTAATTCGCTCGAGAAAATCAACCAGAAGTGGGACGATCGTGGCCAGTTGATTCAGAGGCATGAACGCCGCTTGAGGGACAGTAACAACTTGCTTGCAAAGATGTGGCGTCGTCTCGACCCTCATGGGCGTATCATTGACGCCCTGGCCAACGATCCCATTGTCCAGCGTCATGCTGAGCGACATGCCGAACCCGCTTACAGCGAGAATCCATACATGCAGAGCCTTTTCATGCGATTGGCTGCCTATGACTATGTCCATGCCATAGATCCAAGCTATCCTATGCAACCTGTCTCGTCTGCATCGACGAGTGATCCTCTACGAGTCAGCAATTTGGCTACCACCATCAAGATGCAATCTGGACTACTATTGGTTCGTTCCCATACCAAATCTTACACTTGTTCATCTTTAACGATTGCTGTAGGAAAAGAACGACACCATCGACAAACTGCGTGAACAGCTCAGAGCACAGCGTGACATGCATACAAAGTTCATGGCTCATCAGAAGGACAAGGACGATCTGATCACTGGTCTGGAAAGACAACTCCAGAAGGCTAGCCAAAAGATCTCGTCCCTCAACAATGCCCAGAAGCTTCCTAGTATGCAGCAGGACAAAGACAACCAGATCTCCAGCTTGGAGTGGCGGCTCATGAAAGCCAACGACAGGATCTCCGTGCTGAGCAATGCTCAATCGGGGTCAAAGTCCAAGAGCAAGTCTCGTGCGCTTCGCCCTTCGCATCCATCCGCCCCTACGGTAGTTTCCACTCACTCAACGCAACTCTGTATAATGCTGATCACTGCTTAACAGCCTCCTGTCACCACATTTACTGGCGGTCCCTCGAACCACAATTCGCTCACGTTCAATGGTTTTTCCGAGAGAAACGCCATGAACCCTGCTCGAATTCAGATGCTCACTGATGTCAATCCTCCTGTCGGATCTTCTGCTGCCGACAGATTGATGAGTATGGCCGAGGATGATTTGTTCAGAGCTAGTCCCCAATCGGGGGCTAACAGCGCGCCTCTCGGACCTTTGAAGAAGAAGCGATACGACTCTGTAGCCCAGAGTCCACGTGGCAGTGGTGCTTCTACTCCCACCACTGCTCGAGGGCCCTCGGCCGTCAAGACTGGCAAGCGTGATACGCTTGCGTTCGGACAGGCATCAAACGTTGGCTCCAAAAGGGACGTGTCGTTCCTTGATTATGACGATCCAGAAGACGTCTCAAAGGACACCTCGAGGGATAGTGTCAAGCGTCTCAAGTCTGGTGTCCTCACTCCTCCACCTCCAGAGGACCTGCTCATATCTGCTAGTGGAGATGTCTCCATCATAGACGAAGACGTTGACCTGGCGATTGGTGAGATGAAAGAGATGGATATCCCAGCCAGATCTGGCTCAAATCACAAGTATGTGTACGATGAACTTGACGAGATGATCAACCAGGCTCAGAAAGATGCTATGGCTTAGTGTGTAAAATCAGAGGTAATGAAACGACTACACAAGGCACTCGAAAACAGCAGGTAGTTACTAGCTAGCAGCGTAAAACAGCCATGATTTTTGAGACTCGTCTTCGGCTTCTGCATACTTTACACGTGGCTCGACCAAATACTGTCAAGTTCTTCGGAATTTGCTCGACTAGAAAACAACCTCGACAACGGTCTAGACTTTTCCAGTCAGAGGAGCTGATTGATCATTACAATGGCACACTTTTGGAACCTGATGTTCCACCAGGGCAATGAGGTATTTCAAACGCTGTAATTAGGTGGATAGTGACATTATCGTTGCCGCAGGAGGTCTCTTGGTTCGAGTCAGGGTGACTACCTTGGCGGCCTTGACCGCTCTAATATATTCTTCGACTCTCCATAACAGCACGGTCTCTAAGAAAGTACACGAAGTCTTTTCTAGGATCTGAAGACATCCTGAAGCGACATTTCGGCATTGTAAAAATCACAGATCATCGATCAAATGGCCAAAATCTATGTGACGGAGGCAGAAAGACACGACATTGATAGACATCAAGACAAGCAGTGATCGTGAACATGCCTCGGCACAACCCCTCTCACTCCCAACCTCTCCGCACCAGTATGATCTTGTTTAACATCACACAGCCGCGAGATGTAGCCTAGTCCAAGATGTGAAAACAAACATCTCAATAGGTCACCACACCTTTGACCTCTATCTACCTCTTTCAAAAAAAAAAAAAACCCAAACCCACAAACCATGGACACACCGACCATCACCACACCGCTGACCACGCTCCTCGGGATCAAACACCCGATCCTGCTCGCCGGTATGGCACGCACATCCTCGGGGCCCCTCGCGGCCGCCGTCTCCAACGCAGGCGGCCTAGGCACAATCGGCGGGCTCGGGTACACGCCCTCCCAACTCCGTGATATCATCACCGAGCTAAAGTCACATCTCTCGACGCCGAACCTGCCTTTCGGCGTTGATCTGGCATTGCCGCAAGTAGGCGGGTCAGCACGAAAGACGAATCACGATTACACGCATGGGCAACTCGATGAGCTCGTCGATGTGGTCGTTGAAGAAGGGGCGAGGCTTTTCATTTCGGCCGTCGGGGTGCCGCCCAAGAGGGTCATTGACAAGCTGCATGATCATGGGGTGTTGGTTATGAATATGGTCGGGCATCCTAAACATGCCGTCAAGGCTTTCGAGGCGGGTGTGGATTGTGTGTGTGCTCAAGGAGGTGAGGGAGGTGGGCATACGGGGGATATTGCTGGGAATATATTGGTGCCGGCTGTTGTCGATGTAGCGAGGAGGTATAAGAGTCCGATGACGGGGGAGAAGGCGTTGGTGGTTGCGGCGGGTGGGATATATGATGGGAGAGGGTTGGCGGCGGCGTTGATGCAGGGGGCTGCTGGGGTGTGGGTGGGCACGAGGTATGTTTGACAAAGAAGCCGAGATTGCAAGTGCTGACATGAGAGATTAGATTCGTGGCAAGTGTCGAGGCAGGCTGCTCCAAACTGCACAAGGAGGCAGTGGTATCTGCTAAATTCGAAGATACACTGCGCACATTGGTGGTCAGTGGCCGACCTCTTCGCGTCCGTATGAACGAGTATATCCAGTCTTGGGAGAATCGACCAGAGGAAATCAAGCGCTTGACCGAACAAGGTATCGTACCGATGCAGAAGGATATGGATGATGACAAGGACGTGGATCTGCCGTATCTAATGGGTACGGTCGCTGGTGTTATTGACGACATCAAGCCAGCAAAGGAAATTGTGGAAGATATGGTGAGAGAGGCGGTCGAGATGTTGAATACAGGCCATGGCTTTGTTGCACGCGATAGCAAGTTGTAGAACCAGACAACGAGAGACTCTCAAATCACTCAAGCAGCACATCATACTGCCGAAATCCAAAACAGTCTTCCTCAGGACCTAGCTCGCGAGCCAGTATGCCAACGAAAAACAAGAGAAGAGATGCAAAAAGAGTAGTAAAGCCAAAAGCGAGTGGCCAGTTCCAAAAACTTTGTTACTTGATCAAGATTTTTGCACACCCCCTCCATAGAGGCACCTCTACCAGCAAACCCTCAAAAAGAACAGTGACACCCAAAGAAACCACCCTCCTCTCACACCAAAGAAAGCCACCCAGTGTAAAGGTATGCGGACTCACCCTTGTTTCCCAGGATAACGCCATCCCATAAAGGGTATAAAGGCACTTGCGTCGCTTAGGCGCCTCCAAAAGAAGGAAAGAGAAATATTGTCTCAACAAAGACCAAAACCACCGGTGCCGCTGCCCTCGATGCGAAAGGAAAGAGGAAAAAAAAGGGTATGGTAAAACTTTTCTTGAGCCCGCCGGCAGATGATGCGAGAGCCATGGAACCACAGAGCGGCCTGATGAAGTGAATCATCTTCTGAGAAAGATAAGGCGCGAGCGTCTTGGATCACTTTCTGTACAGGGCCCGGGACGAGGAGTATGCAGAGTATGAAAAGGAGAAAGGAGCGAGCGAGACGGGAAACCCAGATTTATAGGAAAGGGGGCTTACTAAGCAGAGGGCGATGGACGATGAGTCAACTGCTTACCTACTCGCACGGCGTGCTGCTAGATTGAGCTGGAAACATTTTGTCCTTACCTTTGCTTGGTCAAGATGGTCAGTGTGAGATACTATGAGTCGATTTATGATTGTGGCAGCAGCCGGCGGTCCAGAAAGCCGAGCTTGATCGAGTCGAGGCTTGAGCAGCCTACAAGGTGGTTTAATGCAACAGAAGCGATGTTAGAGGGACCAAGGCCGTGCAGGTCAGGGCGAATGACAAATGTCGCATGGTGTGATTTCTGAGGTTGATACGAGTCTGTGGAGATAAGAGTCGACGGAGATGCACTGGTGTTAGGTCATAAAAATCGAAATGAATTGCCTACCAACCAGACCAGAACACCCATAACTTTTGAACAGAGCATGTCAGCATGACAGACGCGCAGAACATGACTTTGCAGAAGAAAAGAGGAAGATATGAATTGTCGTCGAAAGCGTTTTTGTTTTTTCGTATTTCCTTTTTTCTTCTTGTCCGGCTCCTTGCTAGAAGAAACTACGCAGCAGCTCCCGACCCATCAAAGAAAGAACTCCCAGGCGACATTCATCGTAATCAGAGAACTTTGCACTTTTGTTTGCGCCCGCAACGAGACTCCCCTTTCAACATCTCCCCAAGCCAGCGGTATCATAGAAGAAGGTTGAGGTAAGAGAGGTAAACATCGACGAGAGGACGGTACAGTCGATCGATTTTCGGAATAGAAAGTGTTGCGGTTGACGGTTTTGGAGAGGAGGCATGCGTTGGTCGCTTATCGGAGACGGCGGGCCTCACGCTCGGACTCGAGCAGGCAGAGGATGTCGTCCTCACGGACTGAAGAGTTGATGTTAGTGTTGCTGTCTCGTCTGAGAGCGCGCGTCGTCAAAGCGGCGCTCAAGGCGAGAGTATCGTACCGGGACCCTTGACGTTACGGATGATGGAACGGGTAGTGTCGTCCATGAACTCAACGCGGACCTGAGTAACACCACCGCGAGAGCCTGTGTCGCAAAAAATCCGTCAGCAATGTGGTCCATGACTTGTGTGCAGTTGCACAATCCTCCATGGCCGCGTGTCCGAGTGGTTCAACATGTCCGAATATGCGCATGTCCTCCTCTTTCGTGTAGATGTGCCGAACGCGGCGGGCGATGGAGGATTGTCGTAGTGATGTGGTGTCGTGTATAGACGTACCGGTACGGCCGAGGACGCGGGTGACCTTGACGAGCTTGACGGGGACCTTTGCGGATTCCATTTTGAAGTCTTGTGTGATGAGCTGGGATAGCTTCTTCTGTGACTGGGCGAGGGCGAAGGAAAAAAAGGCGTCGACGGGGATCGAGAATCTTCAAGCAGAGCGTGGCTATCTTGCCCAAATTCCCAGCGAGAGTGGTGTGGGTCAGTGGGCTTGGCGGATTAACCGAGTGAGGGACCGACCGCCGTCGTTGGCTCTTGCCAAGCCTCTGACGCCCCGACCCGACACGACGTGGGCAGCTTGCGGCGACGCAGCAACAGCTCGGGAAAGACAAGTGGCCAAGCTACGTTTCATAAATTTATATAAATCCACCTGCCTCTCCAGAGAAGAGTCATGTCGAGTGTTGCCTTGAACTGAACATCCGTATACCAAGGCCATCTCGCTTTTTGACTCTCTGACCACCCAAATAGCTTTTCCACGAGGGATCGACCGTCTTCGATTCCCCTGTGAGCCTCACAACTATGGCCAAGATGCGACGGAACTCGCATCCTCTTCTCTTGCTCGCATGTCTCTTTGTTGCATTTGCTTCCACAGCATCTGCAGCATCAGCAGTGCTAGGAATTGATCTGGGTGGCGCATACATCAAAGCCGCAATCGTCAAGCCTGGTGTGCCCCTCGACATCGTCCCCACCAAGGACTCGAAGCGCAAAGAGGCTGCCGTCGTTGGTTTCAAGCCTGTATCTGGTTCCGCCCTCGAATTCGGTTCCTACCCCGAAAGACTGTACGGCGGAGATGCTCTGGCTCTGGGTGGCCGATTCCCTAGTGATGTCTTCACCAACCTCAAGACCCTCCTTGGCCTCGTACCTGGCGAACACGTCGAATCCATCATCAAGAACTACCAAGCACGCCACCCCGCAATTCAGTCCAAATTCGACCAAGAGAAGGGTTCTGTTCTGTTCGAGCCCAGTGCCTTCAGCTCCTCCGAGAAGCAATGGAGCCTTGACGAGTTGTTGGCTATGGAGCTCAAGAACATTCGCACAAACGCCGAAGCCATGTCTGGAAAGGGAAGCTCGGTTACAGATGCAGTCATCACCGTTCCAGTCCACTGGACTGCTGACGAGAGACGCGCCATCGAACGCGCCGCCGACCTGGCTGGCATCAACGTCATGAGTCTTGTCAGTGATGGTCTGGCTGTTGGTATCGACTACGCCGTCAAGCGTACATTCCCTAGCGTCAGCAAGGGCGAGAAGCCTGAGTACCACTTGGTCTTCGACATGGGTGCTGGTTCGACCACTGCTACCATTCTCAGATTTCAATCCAAGGACGTCAAGGACATCGGTCGCTTCAACAAGACTATCCAAGAGGTCGCCGTTCTGGGTGCTGGCTGGGATAGAACTCTTGGAGGAGATGAGCTCAACGCACTGATTGTTGACTACCTGGTCGATGGCTTCGTCGCCAAACCTCAGGCTGTCAAGGCAGGCATCACCGCCGAAGAAGTCAAGGGCCATGGCAGAACCGCTTCCAAGATTTGGCGTGAGGCCGAACGAGCCAGAATGGTTCTCAGTGCCAACTCAGACGTCAGATCAAGCTTCGAGGGGTTGTACAAGGACATTGACTTTGCGACCAAGCTCACCAGAGCCGACTTCGAGAAAATGGCTGCATCACACGCCGAGCGTATCCAGGCACCTGTCCAGCAGGCACTTGATTCTGCTAAGCTGTCTTTCAAAGATCTGGATTCTGTCATTCTCTACGGCGGTGCCATCAGAACACCATTCGTCCAGAAGAAGCTCGAGTCCATGACTGGCATGAACACTGAGGTTCGCAGCAATGTCAACTCCGATGAGTCGGCCGCTTTTGGTGCTGCTTTCAAGGCCGCTGGCTTGAGCCCTAGCTTCCGCGTCAAAGAAATCAGAGACATCGAGGCCGCCGTCTACCCCGCCGGCCTCACATATCCCTCGGACGGCAAGGAAAGACAGCAGAAGCTGTTCGTCCCTACCTCGCAAGCTGGCATTGCTAAGGAAGTCACTGTCAAGAGCCTTGATGACTTTACTTTCACCCTGTTCCAGACTGTTGGAGGTGTTGACCGTCAGGTCACTGAAGTGCAGACACAAAATCTGACCGCTTCCGTCGAGGCTCTCACCACCAAATTCGGCTGCTCCAAGGACGAAATCTCTACCAAGCTGAAGGTCCGTATCAGCCCGATTGACAGTATCCCCGAGGTTGTCTCTGCTTCGATCAACTGTGAAGTTGAGGGCAGCAAGGCTGGTGGTATCGGTGACTCGGTCAAGGGACTATTCGGATTTGGATCCAAGAAGGGCGATCAGGAGCCTCTCAAGGAAGGTGAAGAGGCCGAGGTAAAGACCGAGTCCAGCTCATCGTCTGCCAAGTCTTCTTCCAGCACCTCTAGCGCTAAGGCCAGTGGTTCTGCTGCCACCGAGGCCGAGACCAAGAGCAAGAAGCGTACAGAGACCATTCCCATCAAGTTGACCACTGTCGCGAAGGGCCTGCCCCAACCCACGGCTGAGGACATCAAGCGTATGAAGGATCGTCTAGCCGCTTTTGACCGTTCGGACATGTCTCGCATCCAGAGAGAAGAGGCTCTGAACGTGCTCGAAGCATACACTTACCGTACCAGGGACCTCCTCGAGAACACCGATTTTATCGGCGCTTCTACCGAGGCAGTCAGATCACAGTTAAGCACTCTGCTTAGCAGCACTAGCGACTGGCTGTACGGTGAAGGCTCGTCCGCCAAGGTTGATGCATTCAAGAGCAAGCTTGCTGACCTCAAGGCAATTGTTGACCCTGTGCAAAAGCGCAGAGAAGAGGCTGCAGCACGTCCTGGGGTCATCAAGTCGTTGCAGAGCTCGCTCGACCAGACGAAATCGATGGTTGATGCTATCGGCAAGCAAATCGCTGCCTCGATCTCGTCCGCCTCTGAGGCTGCTCTGTCGACCAGCTCGACAACTGAGGCCAGTGCCAGCCCTAGTGCTGCCGATGACTTGGACGATCTCGAAGAGCCTGACACCTCGTCCAGCTCTACATCTGCCAAGCCCAGCGAGACACCTAGTCTGATGCCCTACACCCAAGAGGACCTCGACTCAATCACAAAAGCATACGAGACTGTCTCTGAATGGATCAAGACCAAGATGGCCGAGCAAGATAAGCTTCAAGCCTTCGAGGACCCTGCCTTCACAGTGAAAGAGATCGAAGTCAAGGCCAAGGAGCTCAATAAGGCGCTCATGGACATGGTGACCAAGAAGATGCAGATGCCTAAGCCCAGCAGCAGCAGTAGCAGCAGCTCCAAAAAGCCCAAGGCTAGCAAGAGCAAAAAGGCAAGGTCAAGCAGCAGTGAGACGTCGACGACGGCGTCGGAGTCCGCTTCGGCCAGCCCTTCGGTCGTGGCAGACGAGGAAGCTGCCAAGCCTATTGAGCATGAGGAGTTGTAGACTTGACAGCATAGTACTTTTTAGATGACCTTTTCAAAAAAGCGTATAGCAATTCCTTTATTAACATTGATGAGTCGTTGAGAGTTGGTTCGTGAGTGAACGATTGGTAACCTTGCCAGCAGAGAATGCCTGATCTCCGGCTATGGAGGCAGACGGCGCTACCAAAAACCATAAGCTGGCTCGACATGAGATGTTCTTGATGGTCTCAAAGGATACTCTGCAAGCTTCTTGTCGTTTAGCTTGCTTCGACCAAGTGCCAGAGTAATCGCGAAGAGATATACGGGGGTCACTCGAAAAGGTAAGGGTATGTGATACAGAGAGACGCTCATCTACGAGGAGAAAAGGAAAAAAGAACAATGAAACCCAAGCAGTCTCTATGACAAGTCATGCGTTTTTCCCCCACAGTACTCAAACATGCAAAGCAGGAACCCTCTTCTTTTTCGGCACCTTTCTTGCCGCCTTCAACTCGGCATCATAGGCCTTGTCATCCTCAGCACTCAGCAACGTGCCCTCGATACTCAAAAACCCACGCTCACGCTCGGTACTCGGCGCCGACTCGAAATCCTTGACTGTAAACTTGACCTTGCCCTCGACCTTGTTGCCATTTTCATCCACGTAGTGACCACTGCTCTCATCGCTCTTGTTGCGCAAACCCCTCATCCAATCTGTCGAGCTCTTTGCGCTGCCGGCGTTGGCGTTGTGATTGGGCACCCACTTCCAGGTCGCAGGGATGCGCTTGCGGTCCACGCCTGCGTTGAAGAAGTTCCAGCACACGAGGCCCAAGTAGCTCTCATTCTGCACGCTGACGAAGCCTTCGATGACGGCGCCCGGGGTGGGGCGCAGCAGGACGAAATCGACCGTCAGCCAGACGAAGGAGACGGCGTATTCGTCGATGGATTTTGCGAGGACGGTCGGTGAGGCATCGGGGCCGTCGCGGCTGGATGGGGCGTCGGCGGGTGTGTTGGAAAGGCGTGGGTTGCTGTAGCTGAGAACCACGCCGCGGAGGGGTGGGTGGTAGGTGAGCAGCAGTGGAGAAATGTGCTCGGCGCAGAGGCCGTCGACGGGGAAGGCGTGGTAGATTGGCGACAGAGGGAGGTAGAAGGAAGACGTTTGCTTGACGAAAGGTGATGTGCTTGCCGGGTCTGCGGCTGGCGATTGAATGCGCGGACGCTTTGGTAGGCTCTCTGTCGAGGGGTCTTGTGCTGTTGTCGCTGTCGTTTCTTGCTCTTCTTGCTCGTGTCGTCGTTTCTTTGCTGATTTCTCCTCCTTGGTCTTTTTCGTCTTGGCCGACTTTGGCGTGGTGGACATTGTTTCTGTTGACATTCTTGATGTTGGTTGTGGTATATGGATATCCTCAAAGATTATAAAAAATTAAAATTCTAATCGCGCTTCATGTGAAAGATGTCTGGAGTTGACGTGGGAATTCTTAGAGAACGGCAGCCACTTTCTATCAAACTTTCAAGTAGTTAGTCCCGATTCGTTCTTCTCAGTCAGCGCAGCTACAGTGATGCTTAAGAGTTGAATATCATTAGAAGTCTGTATCTTCCAGTGTGATGAAAGCGCTCTCAAAGTCTTTCCCACAAGAACGTCCATAGTTCTGCGTAATTGCTATCTTGTTCACTGTTTTTTTCTCCCTCAGAAACAACTCAAACAAGCTTTTCTGTCCACAAACACTTGACCATGACTTTTGTCCAACCGCGTCCGATACACCTGTGAACAACCACATATCATCAACCATATTGATTCCTCAATCCACCTCAGAAAATACTAACCATGTCAGACAACCTCTTGTCGCTAGCTGGTTGGTATTTCTTGCCAAATGTAGGTCTTTTCAATCTCTTCTCTTCGAACACCAACCAAGAGAAAACAATGAATCAAATCCACCTTGCCTTTAAGCCCGAGATGCCCAGCACACGTTTCTAATATATTCTCTTGTCCCATCTCTGATTCACCATCTCGTCCGAATGGTCCAAAATTTTATTCTATAAAGTCATTTCCAAATCGATCAAAAACTAACTTGTGTTTCTCTATAGTTAGTGACAGGATGGGCACAATCCGCTTTCTATGCCGTCTGGATACGCGCCGGTGATCCAAAACCTGTACCAGGCACTTTGGCATTCGTCAAGCATCGTCGCAGGATCAACATAGTAGTCATCTTGGCTTACCTGCTATACACCATCTACGAAGCCGACTTTCAACTCCGACAAGCGGGCAATTTCTACCAAAACCTCGGCGTGGGTCTGGACGTTGACGACAGAGGCCTCAACAGTCGATTCAGAAGATTGTAAGATTTTCCTCCTCCCCAAAAAGCCAGTAGTATATTGATCGATTGGGATTTTTTTTTTTTTTTTGTTTTCGGATTCGGGATACTGATCCAAAAAGCAGAACCCTCCTTCACCACCCAGACAAAGTACCAGACCACGAACGCAACTTTGCGGAATCCTACTACATCCACCTGAAGCTCTGCCGCGACACCCTGATCGACCCAGCAAAACGCTTCGCCTACGACCGCCTCGGCCCAGAGATCCTCTCCTGGAACAAGAACAATTCAATAGCCGACTACATTGCCATCGGCATCCGCAATCTAGTCGTCTATTACACCGGAACTGCTGGCGTGTTGGTTTTGCTGGGTGTCATGGGATACATCAAGCAAGCTGCTTTCTGGCGCTTTCTGGCCCTGGGATGTCTGGGGGTGTTTGAACTGCACGTGCTCACTTCCACGACATTCCCGAAGGTGTTGACAAAGGTGGTGAATCCGGTGTTTGGATTTGCACTGTTGCGTCATCCGCCTTTTTTGCCGTATCAGCTTCTTTCGCTGTTGAGGAAACTGGTCTTGACGCTTTTTATCGCGTTTTCGCAGATTGGTCCGTTGTTGGGACCGTTGACGCCGCAACCGTCTTCTGAAGATGAGGTTTCTCAGCAGCAGCTTCAGAGGACGGGTCAATTGGCTGTTGCATTGGAGAATGAGGCGAATATGTTGATGGGGTTGGAGATGACGCCCTTTGCGAGTGACGAGGGTGGGATGAGGGATTTGAGGGCCAGGATGAAGAGGTTCCTGGTGGATAATACTGTGAGGAGTAACAAGGAAGTCAGGGATGCCATGGGTGAGGTGATTGCGAGGAAGAGGCAGGGCGTACCGCATGGAGCTGTCGGTACCAGATAGTGTCGAGGTTCTTTCGATCAGCTCCAGATGGACAATAAGACACACAGCTTTCCACGAGATATCAACCTTTGTCTGGTGGTGCAAATGCTTTTGTTTTGATTTTTCTCGATCGTGAGAGCTCTACTCTATCTATCTACGTGCCATTTCTTGTGAGAAGCTAGTCCAGCTATGAAGCTTCTTGTAATGATACAACCATGTAATACGCCTTGGCCATGAGGACAGAAAAAAAACACAGCTCATATGCTCCGTCATGCAAACGCTAAGGTGAGAACAGAAAAAAGAAAAAAAAAAGGAAACAAAAAGCAACACTGAAACATGGCAACGCATGCAAAATGCCAAACAAAGGGACAAGAAAAGACAGAAACAGATCATGCGGTGATGCCATCGCCCTCAATCATTTCCTTCAAAATATCACTGCCAGGTCCTTTGAGAGCTGACAGTAGCTCGGCATGGCCAACACAAGCGGCCATTCTTCTATCATCGCCAGTTGCTGCACCGGTGAAACCAGACTTTGATTTTCTGCTCGGGGTACGAGAAGGTGTCAAAGGCACGGAGAACGAAGAAGAGCCCTTGGCCTCTACAGCGGATACAAGAGACAACGTTTCAAGGCCGCTGACCACATCCCTGAACTCGATACTAGTCAGAGCATGTAGCAGATTCTCACGCTTGCATAGCGTGCTGTATGCTTCAAACAACTGCCTAATGGTAGGTGCAGTGTTTGCATGCTTCGAAGGAGTCATGGGGAAGATGACATCACTAGGTGTCTCACGCTTCTTCTTTTCAAGAGCAGACAAAGCGCACAAGACAGCCTTTTGTTGCAAGTTGAGAGATGCCAGACGTTGAGATGCACCGTTACTGAAGACAGCGGCAGTGACTTTGGCAACGTGAGCGATTGTCGCTCTCGGTGCCGACTCAAGGGTCAGATGGCTAATCGAAGGGAGCAGAGTGGTTTGGCGCGGGTCTTTGAGAGCCGATTTCTGAAAGGCGGCCAGTTTGACAGTGGGGGATGCAAGGTTCAGATTCTCCTTGAGAGGTGTCTTGGACGGACTCTCTTGCAGACGAATGCGTGCTTGCTCAACCTTCGTCTCGGATTCGACCAGATCAACAGCTCTTTTACAAATATCAAACGCGGTTCTCAAATCACCAGTTTGAGAGGCAACCTTTTTAGAACAAAATTGAATAGCTGCGGGATGTAAGAATGGAATCAGGCCGGGATTTGATGTCTCGGCAGTCAAGGCCCTGAGCTTAGAAGTGATAATGTTGGCGATTTGAGGAGCAGTATATGGCATGAACGGCAACAGATTCGGCTTGAGATTGCGTGACTTGAGGCGAGGTAGGAAGCGGTCAGTTAGGTCGAGGGCATTGGCAATGCCAATAAGAATGAGACTTGATGAGGGTTCCATAGACCATTCAAATAGGCTATACAACAACTTAAGATCCAGGTCGACAAGGCGATCAATCTCGTCCAGGATGACAAGGTACTTCTTTTCTTGGTTGAAGAAATTGTCGCGCAAGAAGTCAAAGTCTGCAGCTCGTCCAGAAATGCTGGTCATGTCGAGTTCTGTGGACAGAGTGTTGGCCAAATCTTTGGCGGTCTTGATGCTCATACAATTGACTGTCGACATTGCCATGTCGTGATCTGGAGTCGAAGTGAACTCCTGGCAGACGTCTCCAACAAAAGCGCTCTTTCCAGTTCCAGGTGGTCCTGAGATGTACAAACACCCACCATGACCCGAGACAAGGCGCTCAGAGATGAAAGTGGATAATTGCTCCTTCTCTTCTTCTCTTCCCACCAGCACGCCAGGATCGGTACACCTCGAGAAAATCTGACGAGCTTGATTGTAGACATTGTTGGCGGCATTGGTGGGACTGTAAGGGCTGCGAGGAGTTGTGGGATTGCTAGCGACAAGATGGCGATGTCTTGGAGTAATGACGATTTTTGAGGAGAGAGCATCGTGATGTCGTGGTGTCTGCGGTGTAGCCAAAGGACTTGACTTTGCTGTGGTGGATGGTTTGTCGGACTTGGAAACGGAAAAATGGGCGCTGATCTTATTCGGCGATGGTACTGTACGCTTCGAAGGAGTAGACTTCAAATCTGGGTTTGTCGCGGGGGAAGAATTTGGATTGAAGAATGGATTGTCGTTCTCATTGTTTCCCAGGACCAGCACTGAACGGCGTTTTGCCCTCGTCTGAACACCAGAGTCTGATGCTGTCCATACTGTCAGTAACGGGACGCGTGCAGAAGTTTGGAAAGCGCTACCATTTGGTGAAGACCGTGTACGCTTGCCGAGAACTGAGGCCGACATGGCTGCTGGTGAACAAATGAGGAAGTCGTGGCCGTGACTGAGATACTATGACTTGGGAAGGTGACAAGTGATATGGTCGATGAATGGGAAGGAGCGACTCGAGGAGGAAGCGCGTGGCAGAGTTGCAGACGCGCTTCGCGTAAAGTGCCCACGCACGGACTCTCTCGTAGAATACGCGTTCCATTCCACCCGTGACAGCGACATTCTTCTGCACTCGCCCAGTGCTTTTTCGCTTCGTAGTCATGGCCTTTGGAAGAAGCAGTCCGCCAGCCTCTCAGCCATCCGCGAAGAAGCAACAATCAATTTCCAGCTTCTTCACACCCAGACAAGCCGCCCCAAAGAAAGCCGCACCATCGGTGCCATCCGCGAACCAAAGAACGTCATTGCCTGGCACGCCCGATCCGCCATTTGCTACTGGAAAGTCTTTCCCAGAGCCGTCTTTGCCCCAGCCAAAACGCCCGTTTGAGGAAGACAGCGACGGGGATGATCAATTGCCAGAGCTAAAGCGAACGCGCCAGTCTGTCGACTCTGGACATCAACCACTGTCCAACCATGAGACACAGCAGAATAGAACTCTTCCAGCCAATCTAGCCTCACATGTCTCTGACCGTACATCACGATACATCTTCTCCAGCTCCCAGCCGGATCAGCTCCCTCAGGACGATCAAGATGATGAACATGTCCGCAGGCAGAAAGCCCGTCTGCATCAAAAGTTCGTGAAAAAGCTCGGTAGACCCGACAGTCTTGCAGACATCAAGCGCCGTAATCATTTCATCGAGGACGACGCTGATGGCGACGAAGATGCCGGCGAAGAGGAAGAGGACGAGGCACAAAAGCCTGCCAAAGGAAGAAAGGGTTCTGCCGCAAGAAAACCTGCCAGCAAGCTGACTCCAATGGAGAGGCAAGTTATCGATATCAAAAAGAAGCACATGGACACTCTTCTGGTCGTTGAAGTGGGCTACAAATTTCGTTTCTTTGGTGAAGACGCTCGCATTGCCGCAAAGGAGCTTCAGATCATGTGTGTACCAGGAAAGATGAGGTTCGACGAACATCCATCCGAAGCTCATCTTGATAAATTTGCGGGTGCAAGCTTTCCTACTCACCGTCTTCATGTTCACGTCAAGCGTCTTGTCTCGGCTGGCCACAAAGTTGGCGTTGTTAGGCAGCTAGAGACTGCCGCATTGAAAAAAGCCGGAGACAATCGCAACACGCCGTTTGTCCGAAAGCTCACAAATTTGTACACAAAGGGTACCTACATTGATGACATTGAAGGGCTGGACGGCCCGGTCGCAGCGCCTGCCGGAGGTGCCCCTGCAACTGGTCATCTTCTCTGCTTGACCGAGTCAAACGCTGGAGGCTCCGGCACAGACGAGAAGGTGCGCATCGGTATTGTTGCTGTTCAACCTACCACAGGTGATGTGATATACGATGACTTCTATGACGGTTTCATGCGAAGCGAACTCGAAACACGCCTGCTTCACATTGCACCTTGCGAGTTCCTGGTCGTCGGTTCTGTCTCCAAAGCGACAGATAAATTGGTTGAGCATCTCTCCGGCAGTAGAACAAATGTCTTTGGCGATCGTGCACGAGTGGAACGGGCTGATAAGAGCAAGACCTTTGCTGCTCAAGCTTACACTCACATATCTGACTTCTATGCCGGCAAGATGAAATCGGACGAATCGTCAGAGGAAAAGACCGCCATGCTCGACAAGGTTCATCAACTTTCTGAGCCAGTCACGATGTGCCTTTCAGCGATGATCACTCATCTCACTGATTATGGTCTTGAACATGTTTTCGATCTCACAAAGAACTTCCAATCCTTCAGTGCACGATCGCATATGCTACTGAACGGCAACACTTTATCTTCGCTGGAAATCTATCAAAACCAAACTGACCATACTGAAAAGGGCAGTCTCTTCTTCATCATGAACCGGACACAGACTCGTTTTGGTCAGCGTCTTCTTCGCAAGTGGGTGGGGCGCCCGCTACTTGACCAAAATCAATTGCAGGAGCGTATTGGCGCCGTGGAAGAGTTGCTCGACAGTGACCATGCTGTTCCAACTGACCGTATCAAGAACCTCCTTGCTCATGTCAAGGGCGATCTGGAAAAGTCATTGATCAGGATCTACTACAAAAAATGTGCCCGCCCAGAGCTGGTGTCTGTTCTTCAGACCCTTCAGGCAATCTCCAACGAGTATTCTCATGTCAAGTCGCCAGACGATGCCGGATTCAAGTCTAGAGTGCTTGGTGAAGCCATTGCGTCGCTACCACTCATATCTGAAGATGTCATCTCGTTTCTTGAGAGAATCGATCTTCAAGCCGCCAAGAGCGACGACAAATACTCTTTCTTCCGTGATCAATACGAAACAGAGGAGATCACTGACCATAAGGTCGGAATTGCTTGTGTTGAACATGACCTGGACGAGCACCGTGTCGATGCGGCAAAGGCCCTCAAAAAGAACGGTAAAGTCAATTACGTGACAGTCTCCGGGATCGAGTTTCTGATTGAAATTGAGAACATCCATCTCAAAAACGTACCTGCTTCTTGGGCCAAGATTAGCGGCACGAAGAAAGTGTCACGCTTCCACACTCCTGAAGTCGTCAAACTGATTCGCGAACGTGATCAGCGTAAAGAGGCACTCGCAAATGCTTGTGATGTCGCTTTCGCCGAGCTGCTCTCAGAGATTGGTGCCAAGTACCAGACTTTCCGTGATTGCATTCAATCTTTAGCGACTCTGGATTGTCTTCTCTCCTTGGCCGAGATCGCCAGTCAACCAGGCTACTCGAAGCCTGAGTTTATCACCGAGACCGATGAAGTCTGTATCGAGGTCAGAGAAGGTCGTCACCCAATGGTTGAGCAACTTCTTCTTGACTCCTACGTCCCAAATGATATCGAATTGTCGTCTAAAGAAAGAGCGCTTCTTATCACTGGCCCGAACATGGGTGGCAAGTCATCCTATGTTAGGTCAGTCGCCTTGATCAGCATCATGGCACAGATAGGAAGTTGGGTTCCTGCATCACAGGCAAGGCTGACTCCTTTGGATGCTGTGTTCACTCGTATGGGCGCATTCGACAACATGCTCAAAGGTGAAAGTACGTTTATGGTTGAACTTTCGGAGACCTCGGACATCTTGAAACAAGCAACGCCTCGATCTCTCATCATCCTCGACGAACTCGGTCGCGGCACAAGCACGCATGACGGCGTAGCGATCGCACAAGCTGTGTTGGACTATGTCGTTCGCGATACGAAGGCGCTTACTCTCTTCATCACTCACTATCAGGCGCTTTCCAGGATGAGTGAACAGTATGAAGCGCGAGAGCTTCGTAACGTCCACATGCGTTTCACTGAAGAGGTCGCTGGCGACAATCATACAGACATCACTTTCCTGTATGAGGTCGGCGAAGGCGTTGCACACCGTAGTTATGGCTTGAACGTAGCAAAACTTGCTGGATTGCCCAGAGACGTACTCGATGTGGCCGCGGTCAAAAGCACCCAGATGGAAGAAGAAGCGAACAGACGAAAGATGGCACATCTATCGCGTGTGCTATCCTCTGTACTTGACAACGAGCAGTCGCCTGATCTGCAGCTGCTCGTTTCTGGCCTTGACACGATGTGATGATAGTATGAGATATGTTTTGTGGTTAATGGCTGTTTTGCTGTTGCTTCAACAGGACAACTTTCACTCTAAAGTGTGGTTGGTATATTCTTCCCAAACAGACGATGCGAGATCTGTTGTTCAACCAATAAGCAGATCTCTCGACCAGGTCACTTTGTTCTATGCTATATTGTATTGTTGAATGGCTGCTAAAGTGTGCTGCCTCAATGTAGTGGTAGGTCCATTCATTACACGTTCTTGAAAAGTCTGTGGGCTGGCTTCCCAGTCGCAAAAAATCGCTTTCAAGAGCACGTTATTATAATATCTTCTCCAACGTATGTAGGATAAACTCATCGTGACTAGACAGCACGTGGAAGCATCTGAGCGTGTAAAGGTACGGGCGGCTATAACGCATACCATCATCACGTCGCGTTAGCGTTAATTAACTCATACCATCGAGTTTTGTAGCATCACACTATGCGGTGAGCAGTCAAAGCATTGCTGTCTTGCTCGAGTATATAACCTTTGTTCTCTGCTCCCTCATCTCTCTTTCCCATCAGAAAAAAGAAGCAACAGATCACAGGACTAAGCAACTAACCAACTAACTTCCTAACCTATACCCAAGAAATCTTACTATCCTTCCTACCAATTAATCTAAAGTCAACTGACATTTACCATGGTCGCCATCAAGAACATCGCAGTCATGGCACTTGGCTATATCGGCGCATTCGGCGCTCTACTCCCTAAGCGCACTGCTTTGGTAGCCAGAGAGGCAGAAGCAGCCCTCGGTCCCAGCATGACCCGCATCACTATCACCGGATCAATGGCCACCTATACAGACGGCCCCGTATTCACACGTATCACGATGGATGAAGCTATATCGACTGCTACCTCTGATGCCATCTCCACTCTCTACAGATCCGAAGTGGGCCACAATGATCACACTACTATCTGGACGACTATCGAGCCCACTGGTACCACGTATTCGACATCGACGAGGACAAACAGAGCCTATTCTACGTCTTACCTGCACAGCAACACCCCCATACATACTTGTCCGTCTACGTCTTGCATATCTAGCACTAGCTCTTCCTCTTCCTCTGCGGTACCGCCGTACATACCAGATCAGGACCTACCTATACCCACCAAGAGACCGACTATCTCTAAACCGACTTCTGTACCTGCCGAGCCCGCTCCCAGCGACGACACCAATCCTTCAGAAAACCATCCTGATCAGCAGCAAGTGACTCAGCCGCAGGATGTTGACGTGGAGAGCGGATCTGGGCCTGAGCAAGTTACGCGCCCGGATCAGCAGGAGTTGGTGCAGCCGGAGAACGATGTTGTGACTGGAGAGCCTGGTGTTGATGAGCCTGTGTCGGGTGAGGGGCCGAGTGTGGATGAGGTCAAGGAGCAGGAAGCTGAGGTCAAGGAGACGGAAGGCACGGGGCCCGAGACCAAGGGACCTGAGGTCAAGAAGCCTGAGGTCAAGAAGCCTGAGGTCAAGGAGCCTGAGGTCAAGGAGCCTGAGGTCAAGGAGCCTGAGGTCAAGGAGCCTGAGATAACGAAGCCCGAGACCAAAGAACCCGAGGTCAAGGATCCCGAGGTCAAGGATCCCGAGGTCAAGGATCCAAAGGTCGAGCAGCCTGAGACCAAGGATCCTCAGGTCGAAGTAACAACTCCGGAGGTACCTCCAATCGTGCCACCCGTCGTCCCTCCTCCCGCCCCTCCCGTCGCACCCGTCCCAACTCAGGTCGTCAAAGACCTCGGCAACGAAGTCTTCAACCTGATAAAGCACATCATCAACCTCCGCCACAACAACGACCACTCCAAAAACGACCAGGAGATCAAAAAGGCCGAAAAGAAGCTCCAAGAAGCAAAGGAGAAACTCCGCAAAGCCAAAGCCGAGCACGAGGCTGCAAAGAAGCACGACAAACAGGACAAGAAGGAAAAAGCCGAAGAGGAGAAGCAGCAAAAAGAGCTCAAGCACGTCGAGCAAGAGGCCAAGCAAGCCAAAGAAGACGAGGCTGCAAAGAAGCTCAGAGAAGCAAAAGCAGGTCTCAAACCGGTCAACCAGGGCAACAAGGACAAGCAGCCAGAGGCCAAGCACGAATTCCAGACCAAGACGTTGAAACAGGTTCCCAAAGTTACTGATTTCAAAGGTACTCCCACTGGCGCTGGACAGACCGCAACTTCTACCTCTGGAAAGCACCGAACAACTACACCAACACCAACGACCTTGAAGACAACCACGAAATCCAAGTCTTCAAGAACCTCATCCACCACATCTCCAACGCCCACAGTCAACCACAAAAAGGGTCAAGCAGAAATAACCTTCCACGGTGACAAAAATCACAAGTTCCAGCTCTACGGCAAAGGCTGGGCAAAATCCAAACACGCCGGCTCCAAACTTCTGGATAAGATGCAGTCATGCAACCTCAAGATCAAAAACTGGGACTTCAAAACCGCAGACCAGGACAAACAGCTGCGGAAATCGGACTGGACGTTCAAAGTCACCGGAGAGCTGCTGTCAAAGACTGCAGAACAGGTCCAGTGTCTGAACAAAGTCATCCACGAGGCCGACGGACCCAAAAACCTCATCGACGCAGGCAGCGGCATCGACACACCCAAGAACGCTGCAAAAGCAAACGGGAAAAGCGACAAGACAGCTCAACAAGCACAGATCGAATTCTCGGGCAAAAAATTCACCTTTTTCGGCAAAGGATTTGCCAAAGATGAAAAAGCTGGTAAGGAATTGCAGAAGAGTATGGCCAAATGCTCAAAAGTCAAGGACTGGAAGTTTTATACTCAAAAGGAGGGCAGGAATATGAAGCTCAAGGAGCAAGGGTGGGATTTTTATGCTGAAGGTAGTGTTAAGAAGGTCAAGAGGGATTGTCTTAACAAGGCTATCTTGGGCCAAGGTGGTCCTCGGGATGCTATCGCAGACAACTGACGGAAACAGCAAGGGAGGAAAGACAGAAGGCAAGGATGATGTTCAAAGCTTTGATTTATATTCAGATTGATAGTACATATAAATACAAGACAGCGTGACACGTCCTTTACTTCTTCGATCTGATGTAGATGTGAAGTAATAAAGATACCATGAGCAACAATTCTTGTAGGTGACTGTAGAGAGACGGGGTGCTTTTCAGCTAAGGAAAGTACCAGTAGGTTTGCGGTGAAAGGCCGATCTCGCGGTGGGACAGTTCATGAAGCGCAACAGTACCGTGCTTATTGACGGCTTTTGAGTAGCACTCGGATATTCTCTGATAACACTGATCTCGAGCAGGAATCTCTCTAGCATCTCGTGCTGCAGTGTTCTAGTCTGCATGTCCGACGAAGCAGAGATGGCATCTGCAGGAGGAGGTCAAGCGCATCTCGGCCAACGACTAGCGCATGACTTTCGTGTTTGTTGCTAGAGGAGTCTGCATGTCTGACTATGCGCGGACCGATTTGGTGCCATTGTTGCTCTGATGAGCTGTATAATCTTTATTGGCTCTTTACATTCTGAATTTCTTCTCTTCTTCCTCTCGGAGCTGCGCGGTTGCCTCGCGGACCATCCATTCACGCCTATCTTCCTTCATGGCGACAAAGACCCAGAACCAATGAAGTGTCTCCATGAACAGGAATGTGAAAACGAAAGAGTTCTTGACAAGATCAAGAGGGTTGGCGTCGCCTTTGAGTGCGCGGATGGTCGAGGTCGTGGTGTCGTCGCCTCTGGTGAGGTAGATGTATCCGGTGCTGGCAAACAGCATGAACAGACGGAAAGGCAGTACATTCGACCAATAGTCCAGCGACGAGCGTTCGGGAAGACTGGCTGCGATCAAGTCGCTAACGCCGAGGAAGGCCAGGAGGATGGAAGCGAGAGCGGTAATTTCGTTGGGCTTACTGAAAGCCGAAGTCGCTGGCTATGGTTCTCACCATCAGCCATAGCTAGAACTATTGGGGTTTGACAATACGTACAACTTGCATCGACTCGCCCAGGATGACGACGATGTTCTGTTCGGCAAGGACATGGGGCTTGTAGAGGAACAGGTATGCCGCTGTCAAGTGCAATAGCGACACACTTTTGATCAGGGTGTATGACGAGATTCTGAAACCCATCTTGGTCAATTCCACTCCAACCGCTTGCTGTAGATTATTCTCGAGAGCTTTGTCTCCGTCTTGATGAGATTATTGTCTCGTTGGACGCATCTGCCCGAATAAATGCCGGCTCGGTGACGTTGGTCCAATCTGGCAGAGACACTTTCCACTCGTGGAAGGCGGTGAGACGCGAGCCGCTTGGTAATCGCTATCTATCGTTCCTGCCCTTTTTGTTCATCGACCTCGTTCTGGCATATTCGAAAACTAACATGGAGAAGGAGCCCTTGCTCGGCGAGCTGCCTCGTGAGGCAGTGAAGCCTAAGCCTCGCCGATTCGCTACGATAATCCGCGCCTTTGCATTCACCTTTGCCGCGACTTTCGCAGCATGCTACTCTCTCACCGGCAACTGGCCGCTGGACTATCTCATGTATTCGCCAGCCGAGCGAGTGTTGCTGAGAAACCCCTTGATTGGTATGCCTTCTTTTCTCGTATCGCGACTTACTTTATCGATATATCGTTATCGGACATCCATGTCCTGGTAGTTTATATGCATTTTTTGACCGGGTTCAACTGACATGCTACCAAGATGGCCATAATGATCTCCTCATCCTAATGCGTGTCTTGTACGGTAATCATGTGTATGATCCCAAGTTTACCGACAAGATGGAGAATGGTGGCCTGCCTGGCCAAGTCGACATTCCTCGTATGAACAAAGGTCGACTTGGCGGTGCCTTCTGGAGTGCTTTTGTGCCATGCCCAGCCAATGGCTCGGACTTCTCGGACGCTGCTTATGCTCCGTATGTAAAGACGACTCTCGAACAAATCGACCTGTATAACCGTCTTTCGGAGATGTACCCCCGATACTTTACTCTAGCCAAAGACTCTGCATCGGCTCTTCGTGCCTTCGATGATCACCGACTGATTTCACCACTTGGCATTGAAGGCCTGCATCAGATCGGCAACTCGGTCTCTACGCTACGTCTCTATCATAAGCTCGGAGTTCGCTACGCAACCATGACTTGGAACTGTCACAACGCCTACGCAGACGCAGCTCTGATCACCAATGCTGAGAATCAGACCGTGGTGGCACCTCCACTATGGGGTGGTGTATCACCTGCGGGCAAGAAACTCGTGCAGGAAATGAACAGATTGGGCATGCTGGTCGACCTCAGTCACGTCAGCCAGGCCACTATGGCTCATGTGCTGGGTGTCGGCGAAGATGGCTGGCAAGGCAGTATTGCACCCCCGATTTTCAGCCATTCCAGTGCCTATTCTATCTGTCCTCACCCCCGCAATGTCCCCGATCACATTCTGCCTGAGGTCAAGGCTAACCGGGGTATTGTCATGGTAAACGCAAACCCAGACTTCATAAGCTGTCGTGCCTCGAACAGCTCGACCGGCCTCCCCGAGTTTGTCCCTGAGACCTCGACCTTACAACAAGTGGTCAAACATATCAAGCACATCGGCGATATGATCGGCTACGACTACGTAGGCATTGGCACCGACTTTGACGGTATTGAGAGCACACCAAAGGGCTTCGAAGATGTATCCAAGTTTCCTGATTTGGTCACCGAGATGTTGAAGCAGGGTATCAGCGAGAGAGACGCTGGCAAAGTCGTGGGCAGGAACATACTCAGAGTCTGGGCCGACGCTGATGCAGTTGCTACATGGATGCAGAGGAAAGGTGTGTTGCCCCTCGAAGACGATGTCAAACATCCTTGGGAGTGAGAGATATGAGCAACATAACCCGATAGATACTTCTGCAATCAGTTGATATGGTGAGCGCAAGGAAAAGGCTTTTGAACGGATTCGGAAGCTCGAAAAGAAAAACGCCTGAGGATAGTTTCTTTCCGCAACTTGTGTGGGCTTTGATGGCATTGAGGAAAACAAAGGTAATTATGCTCTAACAAGTTTTGAAGGAAACATTGAAGCTCCCATATCTCGTGTATACTGTCAATTCATACATAAGAGACCCCTTGTCCTTTGACGTTGCCAATATGCTCACTTTCGCCACACTACGACCAACCCGTTCTAAGGCATCCAAGACCATACCACGGAAAACGTATCATCGTAGTCGAAGTCTAAAAAGGATGACCAGAAGGACCGTCGCAGCATAAACGGCATCTCAGGTCCCACGGAGCCATGTGATTATGCAAAGAGGCACCTGGAAAATCTATATCCTGTGAAGTCCGGTAATCAGAGACACATGCGCTTTGGTTATTTGGGTGGACACTGCTGGATTGATGCCTGCGCTGGGGTCGATTGACATTTTCGCTGGACAGACTTTCGTACTGAGTCGTTCTGGCACTGTTGCCGAAAAGGGGTGTGCTTTTGTTCTTGGTGTCGTCAGACAGATTTCCGTTTTGTGTCTGATTGGTAGTGTTACCAAATCGACTCCTGAAATATGATTGACGGGTGCTGGTCCTGCTTCCATGGAATGGTTGGTTCTGGCTGTTGTCTTTGTCGAAAAAGTGCTCATACTGGCTTTGATTAGACTCGTCATCAAAGAATCTCTCACCTTGATATCGACCGTGACGGGTCGTGTCCTCATACAACGGTATGCCACTGTCGGTATCAAATAAGTTTGGATTGGAACCTTGCGCGGAGGTAGGTGCCTCCCCACTACAGAAGAACGTAGTATAGGCATCGGAAAAGGAAAAGTATGGACCCGTGTCTGTCATGGGTGTGTCGAAATCGTTTGATCTAGGAGCAGCAGGTTCTCTGGCTGGTGCGCTAGGCTGATATCTTGCTGTAGATCGTGCATGTCTGGCGTCGTATAGTGAGCGACGGATCCCATCGCTGAGAAGCGCATACGCTTTTTCGACTTCTCGGAATCGCTCTGAAGGCGCTGCGTGCTTTGACTTGTCGATGATCTTGTCCGGGTGGCATTGCAAGAACAGCTTGTTGCGAGCTGATTTGATCTGAGAGATCGTAGCGTCTCTGTCGACACCCAGGATTGTGTATGGGTCTGGCTCGGAACCTTGCGACATCGTGATGGACTAGTAAATATTGAGCAAGGCGTCTTGATACGAGTAGCGGAGTTCAGTGCCTGTTGATGGATGCTTGGGTGGATGTACGGCGCAAGAGGGATGGTCTCAGTTTGTCACTGCTCTAGGTGCAGTGAATTATGGATTTGCAGGTCGAATTCCTTTGGGAAAACCTGCTCAAGTATGAAAGGCCCATCGATAACCAACAAAATTTCCTTCCTTGAGTTAGTTTGAGATCTTTACACCACAGTAAATCTTGCCTTAGCTTTAGAAGTCATTGTGATCTGTGAAGTGTCTTCAACAACAGACATGCGACCAGGTTTAGCATCAGCCTTGGCTCTTGTAGATAGAGGTAGGTTCTCGATTGAGACAACCTGGAAGGTTCATTATTGTTGATAATATGATGGCTTTCATTGTTAAAAATGTTTGCCATGCCTTTCTCGTCGAGATCTTTGTATCGTTGGATGAATACAGGACCGACACGATGCTGGAACCCCTACCTCACAATTTACAACCGCACAAAGTGATAGCTGTCCAAACTTCCGATTCCCCAATCAAGCGTAGTGGTGAGCAGTATGAGCGGGATGACTCCGCGCCGCAGTAGTGCTCGACTACGCAAATATACGCTTTGACTGTAATGCAACTCTGCCTCGCCTGGCAATTCAAAATCAAAGAGTAGAGCTTGGCCAATGCATGGTATGGTGGGGGTGGTGGCAGGTCGGGTTCGATGGCGATTTGCTGGTTAGCCCACATAAATGCATGGCTGGAAGGATTTCAGCCTCAGTCAGCCGTGGCGTCCCAATATAAAACGTGAAAGACACAACACTTGACAACGAGCGATTCTCGTATCAGAAACCAATCGATATGGCTCTTCTCGGCCTGTCATCGAACTCTCCTCTCACGTTGAATACAGCCGCCAATTTTGGCGTGTTCCAGCTCACCCTCGGACTGGCCGGTATCGTTCGCCCCCAGATCCTGCTGACAATCTGGGAGATCAGAACCTCTACTTTGGCCACCAAGGAACAAACCATTGTCGAGACTTTGATTCAGCTCTATGGATTGAGAAACGTTGCACTTGGTCTTATGATCCTAGCTGTGAGGAACAAGGCCGACAGCAAGACACTTGGCTGGGTTGTGATGAGCGATCTCATTGTCGTTCTTGGCGATGGCTTCTTACAAAGGAAGGTCACCGGAAGCGGTGGATGGAAACACTGGAGTTTCATGCCAGTCGGTGTCGGATTGAGTATGCTCCTGCTCGGATATTTCGACTGTGAGTATGAAGGTCACAGTGATTAGTACCTTGTGCTTACTGCAGGCAGCACTTTGAATCAATATATATATCCTCTTGGCAGCACTCGTGTCCTCGCAATCATAGCTAAAGGAAGAAGGATCTCCTGTCTGCTGATCTGGCTATCGTCGTTCATTGGTCGCTGTGGTCACTCCTCGACGGGCACAGGCATCTTCATCTGGCCCGAGCTTACGTAGCCACGGTATAAGCTTCTACATAAAATCATCAACACCCTTCTTCTTTGAAATTCACAACGTCGCTCGATCATCTTAAAAGACTCTCCATTCAATATGCCTTCATTCTCTGAACACGATGTCGTCTACGACGACGGCAACAAGACGTTGCATTGTCTCTCTGCGGGCCCCAATGATGGAGATCTGATCGTCTTTATGCATGGCTGGCCCGGTATTGCAAAGACCTGGCACAACCAACTCACAGAGTTTGCAAACAGAGGCTACAAGGTTGTCGCCCCTGACATGCCAGGCTACGGTGGTTCTACCGCCCGTAAAATATCCACCGATTATGCTCAGGAACAGGTTGTCAAAGCTATGTTGGCACTTCTGAAGGAACTCGGATACAGCCAAGCCATTTGGGTAGCACACGACTGGGGCTGTGGTACCCTTTGGACTCTTGCTCGCACCCACCCTGAGGTCTTCAAGGCGGCCTGTGGAATGACCGTTCCATATGGTGTTCTTGAGCTTGGACTTGAAGAGGCTCTCAAATATGTCAATCGCGAGATCTACCCCGAAGATAAATATCCTTGGGGTCAATGGTCATATCAAGCTTTCTACGAGCAGGACTTTGATAAGGCTACGGAATGGTTCGACAAGAACCCCCGAGGATTTCTGAAGGCTGGCTTCACCAAGGGCAACCCTCAGGGTGTTGGCAAGCCAGGCCCCCTCTCGACCGTCGTGAAGGACGGAGGTTGGATGGGTGGTATTGAAAAGCCTCCTCCAGCCGACATGATTCCCGACGAATACGCTTGCATTGACAAAGAAACTTTCGAAGAACTTGTATCTGTAATGGAAAAGACCGGGTTCTGGAGTGCGGATGCTTGGTATGCCAACCACGCTGCCAACAGAGCATACAATCTGCAGAACAGCAAGAACGATGGTCGCTTGAAGTTCCCAGTGTTGTTCATCGAAGCAACATATGACACAGTCTGCGATACCGTCAACTCCAAATTGGCAGAGCCTCAAAAAGAGTTGTGCGAAGACTTGACATTTGTGAGCATCGATGCTGGTCATTTCGTGCCCGTCGAGAGCCCACAGGAAGTCAATAAGGCAATTGCAGCCTGGCTAGAAGACAAGGTATCTGGCAAGAAGAATTAGGTCAGCGATTCAAGAAGAGCTTTCTCCTTTGTGGATGAGTCGATCTGTCTTTGGTAGCGCAGCACGCCACGCAGAAGTATTGACTTCTATTCATCGTTGTAGAAGCTTCTGAAAAATGAAGATGACCATACTCAGAGGCACCACCAATCTCGAGCGAGCAAAGTGGAGACGCTCGGTACGTAGAAAATCAAGGTCCATCCGGTACAAAGTTGCGTTATCTCGGACTTGGTAAACGAGTCAGGATAAAAGTGTCTGTTTTCACGTCTTTCGCGTGATTGGAACCGAAATCAACTTTTGATGAGCGTCATGGCATGTGTTGCCATCACCAGCCGCCGATCACAGCCGAGCGTTGCGAACAAGATAAAAGTTCAGGCTCCACAAGCATATAAGATCGTCGTCATGTCCCGACGGTTCGGCCATCTTGAGGCTGTAGCACACTTCGAAACCAGCTAGACACATCTTGACTCCGGAGCGGAATCCTGGACAGACATGCAAGGATCTGAGAGAGAAGCCAACGTTGAGCAGGTCCGATGTGTGACCAACTCATGTTAATGCGTGAAGATCTTTTCCATTATCCATGCACTCCATGCCGACCCGAGATTGTCGCAATGCAGGAACTGGAAAAGTTGTCGTACACATGCCCTAAAGACCTGCATCTTCGTTCATCTACATAAGGAGGTGCCTCTTGCTGTCAGTTCTTTGGGTCCAGTTCGCCTGTTTCATCGTTCTTTCTGTTGTGCTCTATTTGGGCACGTTCACTCGTTCTGCCACCATGCAATTTTTCTCCACTCTCCTTCTATTGTGCAGTACTTCCAAGGTACTCGCACAGCAATACGCTGGCGACACAATCAGTGCAACTCTTCCTACAATTGACAATGCAGAAGTCGCATTCTTCAAAATCGATGATCCCACCGGCAAAAACGATGCACTTACCTTGATCAACTACTATTCTCACGGTACCGATGGAAATCGCATCGTCGAAAGCAATATTCAGAGAGCTGTCATTGTTCTTCATGGTCTTTTGAGAGATCCTTGGAACTATGAGAACGATGTAAGACCCTTGGTCACACGAGCACAGTCCAGAGCTGACAATTTGATAGATGCTCAATGCTCTTGCAATGGTTCAAGACACCAGCATAAATCGCGACAATGTCGCCGTGATGGCACCATACTTCCCCAACGGCAATGACAAGAACTACGGATACCCATGGACGGATGGTCTTAAAGCAGGACAGGGATCTACTTCGAATGCACTAGTCTGGTCTGGTTCGCAATGGTCTGCTGGAGCCAACAACCAATACCCTCACAACAGCAGAAACACCTCGAGTTATTACATCCTGGATGAACTGATCCACTACTTTGACAACAAGACACTCTTCCCCAAGATGAACCAAATTGTCCTTGCTGGACACTCTTTGGGTGGTCAAATGCTGCAGCGCTATGCAGCAATCGGTGACCAGCTCGAGACCGAATCTCCCGTCGTCTTGTGGATCGCCAACGGAGATTCGTGGGCTTGGCTCAGCGATTACAGACCTCTCAATGTTCCGGACTGCCCGACCTATAACGATTATCGTGAGGGCTTTGCTCAATTCGTCGAATATGGCATGACTTATGGCGCAAACCTGGTTGCACAAGGTCTGGATGCTATCAAAGCAAATTTCGACAGTAAGCAGATCGCTTGGGCTCGCGCTCTTCAGGACTTTGGCAACCACGCCTCGAGCTGCGCTCCTTCCACCACTGGTCAAGATCGTAACGAGCGATTCTTCTTCTTCATGAAGTGGTTCCAGCCTAGCTGCCCTGACCCATCTGGCAGAAACTGTGATACCGTTGATCTTGTTGACGCTCCTCACGACAATGGTCAGATGTTCCACTCTGCGGCTGGTCTTGCCCGCTTGTTCACGGACAACTTCAATGGCGACAACAGCCGCGCCTATGACTTTGGTTATCCTCGCAAGCAACAGGGTGATGATCCCTTCCCCGACCCCAGCCTCGTCAACACACCTGGAACGAGCAACTACAACACTTATGCTGGTGGTCTGACCTACCAAGGCTGCTGGACTGACCAAGCTCCCACCACAGCACAAGCACTTTCGACTCTGTTGTACGACAATGCAAACAACACAATCGAAGGATGTACGTCCGACTGTGTCAATTCTGGTTACAAGGTTGCAGGTATGTCTGACGCCACCAAGTGCTGGTGCGGTAACGAGATGAGCTCTGCATCTGCTATCCTTACAGTCGACATGCAATGCAAGTCTGCATGCCCCGGAAACGCTGCCGAGATCTGTGGTGGCATTAGCCGTCTTTCCGTCTTCTCGTCCGGATATCCTACTTTTGTTTAATCATAATTCGCTACTTCAGCCTTCGACACGAAGGTAATCATGCATGTATCTAGAAAGGTTGGCGCTTAGACTTAGAGCAATTATATACATTGACGAATTTATTGGCGATCATTTCTCATCCCAGGCAAGAGAGCCATCGAGCCGCTGTTATTATGGATTTTGATTCGTAATACCGCTTTCAGACTGGAGGGTCGACTCTTATTGGATGTGAGAGCTGATATCAAGGAAGCGTCGAGCTGGTAGTTCCTTCCAATATCGAGCAGGCACAACCAGAAGTAATTCCTCTGGAAATATGATCGATACACTCATCTCTTCATTATCAACCTCGCAACATTTTTAGGTGGCCTGTTTTACATCATGACGCCCTTTTCTCTTTCAGCATCTCTGCTCAACAAGCGCCATGGAGGCGATTCAGGAGCCCCTGCAGCCATTAACGGCAAGGCTGATGCTGCCACTATCGCTGCACTCATGGTTGGCGTGCTCGCTCTTCTTGCAACAATCTTTCAGACTCTGCAACAGTACATCGCCACTGCAGACGGCTACAGACGTTGTGGCGTTGGTGTCATGGGACCTTGGGGTCACAGGACTCGACTTCGCTTTCGGTGGAGAGAGTTTCGTTTCGAAGTCCTCTACTGCGTCCCTTTCATCGAGTACAGTTTGCCTGTCAAAGGAGAGAATGGATCCAGACTTGTCCGACCTTTCTGTGACCAGCCAGAACTTACCACTTTCAATCCCAATCCACCAGACAAGCAAAGAGACTGGAACAACGAACTGGCAGGATGGGTCCACCTGATGCATAATCTCGGCTTGCATGATCAGTACATCAGACAGCGTCTCGCAACAGTCGGTACTCGGGAAACAGATGGCATGGCATACCGAGAGTGGATCCGATGCGCACGCATAGAGCTGGCATCACGTAGTTGGGACTTTGTACCGGACGATGTGATGCGACCACTAGCAATGACAACACTTGCGGGCCTGGCGGCAACTACTCGTCGCCTTGGAATGAGCTAGAAGCAATTCGAACCCAACATTGGCACTTTGCAGGCTGAAGGCAACCACCAAGTCATCTCATCGACCGTGATTCGAGGAATGGGAGTAATCATTCATTACCTTCGAGACCCTGAGCTGGACTCAGACGTCCTTGGTCAGATGCATCTTCGTACCACTTCACCACTTAGTCAAGCCGATGAACTCTTGTACGGACGAATCGGTCATACAGACCTGTTCAATCTCCATCGAGAACTACCTCATCTCATACTACACATTGGCACCCTGGCCGATGTGTCTTCTACATTGCCTGCTCTCTTTTCTGACCCAGCAGCAGCGGATAGTATTGTGGCTATCCTACGTGCACGGAGCGAGGCGGGGGACAAGGATTGGATGGTCTCTGTCAACGACATTGTCGCGTTCCTGACTCCTTTTCTGGGTGTCTCGCCTGATACTCGACCAATCATTCCCTGGCCAAACCTGTCGGCGCGCGGCATGACCCATACCGCTCTTGGGCCTTTTCGAGACGAGCTCACTGCACTTCTTGACCGTCGGGTAAGCGCCGCCTCACCAACCTCCCGTAGACTACTCGAGCTGTACTCGGGATTAGAAGTTCGGTTCCAGCGACCCACAGCCAAACAGGACAACAACTTCAGCTGGGAAGTGCCAAAGCTCACCTTCAAGAGTGATTTGCTTGCCAGTGAAGCCGAGGACGCGAAGGCAATGTGGAATGTGCTGAGAGAGTGTGAGACGATGCTTCATGCAAGTCCAGTCGTGCGTGGTGGCAGATTTCATGTTCTCGTCACTCAGCACTTGACCTTCTCGACACGCATCGAGTCAACAGCCACAGATGCAGACACGATGAAGCGTATGTTCGCGGCCCTTCCGGCAATGGCGCGCGCTATCAGGGCAGAGTGGACTGGCGAAGGAGATACGCTGGAAGCACTCTCATCGATTTCTGGCGCAGATTTGATTGGCAAGACTGAATTGGTGACTAGACCAAGCGAGATGCAGGTTGAAGATGCTTGGCTGGCGATGATGTTGAGAGCCATGTGTTGGCAGAGGCTACATGTGGTTCAGCCTGGTATAGGCTTGCCGATCGAGTATTCGAGAAGTATGCTTCCTGTGTTTATTACCTGAGAGGAGGAGATGTGCGGTCTGACTGGCCGAGGGCCGTTTCTAGCTGAGATGATGCGTATTGTTATGCTGCTGCTGAACCGTCCTCGTGTCGTAGTCGAGACTTTCCCAACTGTGAATAGATGCCACTGGTATCGATACAAGGCGTCTCGTAAAGTGTAGGAACGATACACGGATTTTTACATTTCCTACTTTTGTGCTTTCTGATGCCGAGGGCCCTTCCCCAAGTAACGCCGAACAGGTTTATTGTACAAGTATGATATGGAAATAGATTTTCCTCCTCTTCCTCTAATTGATCTGCTTGCCGTAGAAGGGAATACCGAGCGAGCTGAGCAAAAGTCTGCCGTCTCTGTCGTTTGTGGCGGTGGTGTGAACGGTGACATGGAAACCGGGGATCATCTTGGGAGGGTACCTTTTCGAACTCAAGTCAGCTTTCTTTTTGTCTGATCTTCCCGGGAGTCTGCAACAAAGAAACTTACATGTCATAATTGACCTCAATCTCGGGGAACAAGGCCGTCTCCTCTGCGGTAAAGCCAAAGGACAAATTGCCGCTCGAATCACCCGAACTGCCTTTGACACCCTTCCACTCTTTGATTTTTGGCATGACGATATCGACCACTTTTGCCAAAAAATGATGCATGTCTTCACCGTGGAGTTCAGCAGTCACAGAGACAAACTGGCCACCCCTCAAGCCAAATCCGGCGACGGATTTCTTGGTCTTGTGGGTCTGCACACGCACGTTTGAAATGGCCTGGACGACCATACCCGCGACGTGCAAGTAGGCGGAATCGTCAATGGCGCCCTTGACCATGGAGTGGATGGTGATTTTTTCGAGTCTGGGGACGTTGCGGAAGGTGATTGGTTTCCTGAGCAGGCGCAAGACTTCTGAACCGCGGGGACCGCGCAGAGGGCGGTTTTTGTAGTAGGGCGAGCTGCCCTCCCACTGACGCAGACGGGCGGATTTGGGAGGGGCGCGGTAGCCCGGGGGGAAATGCGTGTATGCCAGTGTCATGAGATCGGACTCGAAGGTCGACGAGTAGGTCTGTTCCAGGCGGGGTGCGGAAAAGGGGCCCGGGGTGAAGAGGCGCGATGCAGGGTCCGAGTTTGGCGGCGGTTGGTGCGGGTGCAGGGGACCGCGGTAGTACTTGGGCGGGCGGAATTTGTATCTGCTCGATGGCAGCTGGACGGTGCGTCTGCTGGCGCGCGAGACGGGGTCGAAGGATGGGTACAATCGGGTGCGTGTGGGCCGGAGGGAGCCCGAGGTTTCGAGCTCGGTGATTGTGTCGGCAATGTCTGTCGAGGCGAAGCGGCGTTGGAGGGGCAGCAGAGGAGAGGCGCGGGTGGCTAGAGGCCTGGATAGGCGCTCTAACGAATGTGACAGCGACATTGTTGCTGTGTGTGTGTGAGAGAGAGAGTGAGGTGGTCGCCTGCTGCAACTTTTGGTTGTGGATGCGTCTGAGGACGAGAGAAGTTGTTGAGCACGGGCCACCTGAACTTTTATAATCCTGGTCAAGTGTCACCCTGGCCGGAGTTTTGCAGCATTCAAAGGTCATAGAGTAGAAGGATATATACAAGGTGATTATGCCTGTACAGTCATCTGTGTAGACTTTTCTATCGCCCGACAGCTTCCTCTTCATCAGGCACCTCTTCTAGCGTCCCACTTCTGGACCTCCTGCCGTGTTGAAACATGTCACTCAATGTAGCACTCAAACTCCTGTCGCGTCTCCTAGACTCGGGTGTTTGAGGTGCAGCACTTCGCGGTCTTTGTTCTGTGAAACTTTCCAAAACCTCGCCCCGTGTTGACCGACCAGACGCCCGTCGTCGCCCGCGAGATGGCGGAGGATCCACAATACCTCTGAGCAAGCTGTCCGCCACGATAGCAGACAGAGATGATGATAGCGGGTTGGTTAGCGGCCCAGGCAGGATTTGCGTCAATGTATTCAACCGGCCTGGCGTCGTCTCACTGACATCCAGATGGCGAGATTGACGTTGCTGTGACGGCGACAATGCATTCGGACTCTCCATTGTGGGACTACTAATTCCTCTGTTAGGTGTCGTGGGACGTCTTGGGCTCAACTTTTGAGATGAAATCGTAGGTACGGTAGGCGCTGAAGTTGTCGCGTGCATGGGCGGCGGGTTCTTGAGTCGTTGCTCGGCAGCCACGCTAGCATTCGAGCGTGGGTGAATGGCCGAGATGTTGGCAGGTGCTGGCAAGGCCCACGGATTGTCGTTCAATGGTGAGGAAGGCTCAAAACTGTAAGACTGAGCCAGAGTGTCGTCCGAAGTGATGATGAATGATGGAGCATCAGAATGCGACGATCTCAAGCGACGTTCAGAAGGTGGACGCAACGAAGCACGACGCGCATCACCGTCGGGTCGTTCGCGGATCTCTGGCTGCTGGTGTTCCTCGTCTACCAGATCGATGGCTTCTCCATCTTCTGACCCTTCTTCCTCGTCATTCTGTCTGCTCTTTCCGCGTCCTGAAGTAATGAGCCAAACGCCCGAAAAGGTCAGAGCACAGCCTGCGAAAAATTTGAGGGCATCGTCTGTTGTGGTCCGCTCGAAGTCGCGGTAAAGAATGGCACTGCCGATGATGACCGAGAGTGTGAACAGCACAAACTGCACGGGAATGACCTGGGTTGAGTCAAAGTGCTGGAGAGCTCTGTTGAGGTACTTGATCTGGAGTACGGCGGTAGACACCAGGACTGCGACTAGGAGATACGTGATGGGGAATGTGACGACGTGCCAGATGGTGTTGGAGAGTAACGATGCAACGCCTTTTGTCGAAAGCGCGGTATACCCTCCTGTGGTGGGAAATTAGTCGATGCTAAGAAGCCAAAGATGATGGGATGCACTCACCAAACAAGCCAACCAATCCGAGGTCAATCAGTACAGACTTGTGGCCGTACTTTGAGCTCGCTGCCATCAAGACCAGCATCAAAAAGACGGTAATGCCAAAATAAGTCTTGAACTCCCACGTCGAGATCAGCTCCCAGATCTTGTCAGGGCCCAGCTTCGGGTTGTTGTCGCTGGCACTGAGCACGACAGTAACGCAGCCGCCCACTGCCACAATGACACCACATCCATCTCTTATCCTGAACTTCTCATGCAGCAACAAAGGCGCAATCAAGCAATTCGAAACCAACGCTACGACTCCAAGAGGAGAGACAACCGAAGCTGGTGCAAAGCCGTATGCGAGAAAGTTTCCAGCCTCGCCGACTGTCATCAGCGCGATCCCAAGCCACCATATCGGCGACTGCAAGTAGGATTTTGGACGAGCTGCAGACGCGTCTTTGTTGGGACGAATGGTCGACTCGGACGACGAAGAAGCGGACGACGGAAGCAGCGGATCCGACTCTGAAGCCTCAAGGCCATCTCTGTATCCACCAAGATTCTGCGCTTCTCTCTGTTCGGCAATGCGCGCCTGTTTAGAAGCGGGATCCGCGCTGCGCCGACGGTCTCTTTTTCTCTCTTGCTCGGCTTGTTGGAACTGGCGATTCAGTCGCAGATGGGCGTAGCGTTGGGTGTTCAGGGCAAACGAGATGAGTACGTTTCCAACAATGGCGGTGATGATGCCTATGAGCGACGACCAGCCGCCGTTGGGCTTGTCCAGGCTGCCCAGGTGGAAAAAGTCGACCGTCATGGCCGGCGTCAAGAGTCGGACTGAATCCGAAGCTGTGTTCGTAGGTGTGTCGACGAAAAGTTCTACGGGCCTTGTCTAGCCATGGTGCTATGGATGCATGGGAGGAAAGACGCGGTCGAAAGAGGAGAGGATCCAAGAGTGGCCGCCCATCTTTCACATGCATGCACGATGATGAGAGAGCACAAAGTCAATCTCGCCCTTCGGCCAATCTCTGCGCCGACTCGTCCGCTTCGTCTCAGACCAATCTCCGACCACCCAGAACTCCTGCTTCTCCTAATACCATCACTCTTCGGTCTGAATCATCGGCTTCTTGTTGTGAGATGGAAACTTGTTTTGTTATTCAATTCGTGCTATCTATCAAAAAACGTGTGACCAAAACTGTCTTGTCAATACAACCTCCCGAACCTGAAGAAAAAAAATCCACCGCCCTGGTTATTACTAAAATGGGTATACCTGGTCCAGCCAGAAGAGAAGATGACAAAATTCCGTCGCTATGCAATGTAAAATCAAAAAGCGCCTGCATCGCCCTTAGAGGACAACGTAGGCCATGGCAGCTCCGACCATCGACAGAAGACCAGTAGCGACAGTGTTCGACACACCGGCATTGGTGGTCTGCTGGGCAGGCTGGCTCGAGGACGCCGACGAGTGAGCCGAAGAAGAGGATCTGGATGCAGAAGCCGACGTCATGCTGGCGCTCGCGCTGGCGCTGGCGCTGACACTGCTGACGACTGAGCTCAGCGTAGATGCAACCGAAGTCGAAGTCGAGTTGGAGCTGCTGACAACAGCGGCGCTATCCTGAGCCTGAGCCTTCTTAACGCTGATGGACGAGGTAGGCGCAACGGTGTTGAGACTGTTGGAGATGGCGGCAGTAGTCTTGACGACGGCAGTCTTGGAGACACTCTTAGAGACCGAGCCGCTGGAAACCGAAGAGGAAGAGGACGAGGAAGAACCATCGATCAGCTTGATGCTCTCGTAGCTGCCGGTTCTGTCGCTCCACTGGTACTCCTTGGCAGGGTTGTAGTTGGTGACGCTGACAGTCTTGACATACATGGTGAAAGGAGCCTTGGAAAAGTCCGTCTCACCACCTGCCCATTCAATCGTGCCCTTGGCATTGGTGGCCGGATCGCCAGCGATCCAGTTTCCAAGCTTCAGACGCATGGGAGTCTGGGGGAAGTTCTGGCCACCGACAGCATCGGCATACTTAAGAGTGCGAACAACAACGCCATCGATGAGCCAATCGATCTGTTCAATGTCAGGGTGATTCATGGAAAGAGCAAACCGTGGTGCTTACCTTGTCCTTTGTCCAGTCGAAACTGTAAGTGTGCATGGTAGTCTGAGGCGACGAAACCGACTGGTAGGTACCACGATCATAAGAAGAGGTGTTTCCCTTGCCAAAGTAATTGGTCTGGGCCTGAGTACTATCACCACCCAGCCATTCCCAGTCAATCTCGTCCAAGTCCTCAGACTGAAGAACCATACTGCTCACAATGCCAACACCATTGGCAGCCTGCATGGTAACATCGACACGACCAAAGAAGATGTAAAAGTCAGTCGAGATGGTCGGAGCCTGGTTCTTGCCGGTGATGACGAATTGAGCACCCTTGGTGCCATCATAGGTCAGAGAGGTTCCAGTGGCAGCACTCCAGCTTGCAAGAGCAGACTTGCCCTGAGTAAAGTCGCAGGCAAAGCTTGCTGCGTTGAGTCCAGTGTCATTGGGGCAGGACTTCTCGGTAGGGTTGCAAGTGGTGTAAGTCTGGGCAACAGCAAAAGGGATAGCAACCAGTCCAGCGAGGGCGGAGTTTCTGGCGAAGAGCATGTTGCCGGTGTTGTCGAAGAAAACGTCAGTCGATGGTAAGGAGAGATATCTCTAGGTTGTGTCTTGATCTTTTGAGCTGCTGGATACGAGTATGATTTGTTTGTCGAGCGAGAGGAATGTAGATGATGCACAGACAAGAAAAACAGAAATCGATATCAAAAAGTGAGGAATGCGTAGTAAGGAGGAACGGGCGTTCTATTATGTACTTGACCCTTCTAGCGCTAAAGGGACCATTGTCCAATGTCGACCGAATTGTTCGTATTATAGCAGAGCACAGATTCTGATACTCGCTAGCGTGCTTGTCTGCGCCACTCGCTGGCACCGTTTTGTCCGTTCGTTGGCGGGCACTTGATCGTCACCAAGGAGAGAATGAAACCTGGAGAGACAGGACCGTATGGAACACGATCACTTCAACGATACACCTGCAGCCATCCTGTCTGTCTTCTCGATATAGCATTGCATACGGTCCCAAGACACCTGAGTCAGTCGTAAACAACCTTGCAGCACAGCGCTTGGTGTTGCACAGCAGACCATTCAGAAAAGCAGGTGGCTGGTTCACTCGGCGGTAGAAGAAACGCCTTCAGGGTTCCTGTGCCCAGCCACCGGCAAACCGAAACTCTAAACAAACCCGGCCAGCCATTCCCGATCGTTGAAGCCACGAGGAGAGGGAGAGGAGCAACGCGCAATCACCAAGGACGACGACGCATGACGACGAGCTGATAGTCCCACAAAAATACCTGCCAGTAGTCACTTCTTCCTCGTGTCTCTCCTACATTCTACGTCCTTGATATCGCCGTTGCTCTGTCCCCAGCAGTTTCCTGTCTCTGCCTTGCGGTTGACGTAGAGATGCGGGTTTTCGCGGTCTGAGCCTCGTCCGGCTACTCGCATCCCAAAAACAAAGGCCAAGACCGCAAAAAAAAGCTTCATTCTATTTCTGGCAGTCCACAAAAAGAAGACGACTTTTTTCTGGGCCTCGTCGTCCATCACGACTTGTACGAATACCTATCTTTGTCTCTTCTCGCCTTCCGCGCGCGATCCAGGCTATTTTGAACCGTTTGCCTCGTCATGCCAGAAACGTTCTTTGCTTGCGTTGACTTGTTCTCGTATACCTTTGTCTGTCTTCAGTGTACATGGCCAAGGGTCAAGAAGAGCCCCGCCCTTCCCACAGCGCCGAGTCGTCGGCTTCATTTTCTCTCTTCATGCTAATAAGACATCTGGTGAGATGAGCGACTCTCTTTTCGGAAATCTTGTAATTGAGCAATTCTACAAAATTCACTTATCAGATCACTTCTTGAGTCAGGAGTGCTTGCACAAAAAAGTGGTCTTTTGATATGAAGCATCCCGTTTCGCCTGTGTATATACGGTCGTGAGTCCTAGACACTCCACCCAAGCCGTGTGTCGATTTCCTGGACGCGTAATTTCTTCCAACCCTCAAGCGGAGTTTACGTATACTTGCTTTTGGTCTTTGAGGCAGGGCAAAGTCTACCTCCTTCTCAAAGCCCCTGTGAGGATACCATGAATATGCTGTCTGCCGAACCTACTCTCCTGAATAAAGGGGAGCTTGTCTTGGTACTCACCTCCCCCTTCAACCCGAGGGTTACGCCGAGACCGAGTCGAGAGCTCATCTCCACTCGATATCTAGCATTCTTGGTTCTGCCAATATACCAAGTTCGACTTTGATGATGTTTCACGGTCGCTCAATTGGCTGTGTGGCGCTGCCGCATGTCTTGATGACTGCGGGTGTTGTGTGCAGAGACTGAGACCGAATTCACTTTGGAATGAGTCTGGCTGATATGCATAGTTGCTTTGGATCGCCTACTTGTCATGGGTAAAGTGTTGTGGCACAACCAATGTGTTTGACTCTGATCGCCATTGCTCTCACCTATCACCATCTTGTCTTGAGAGCAGTTCGTGATCAACATCATGAGCTAGGTTTGCTACAGTGGTCGCATTGGACTAGACGTGCATCTAAACATAACTTCGAGCTAATAGAGGGTATTCACAGGCAAGTGAGAATAGCCCTTTGATGTAAGGAATGCTGTTGCGTCTGAATCCCAAAGATGATGCCTAAAACACTGTTAGTACAAAACTACTCGATACTGCTTTTCCGCAAAAAGAACAACCCCCAGAAAACTGCCGTCATTGTTTTGTTGTATTACAGATTTTTTGTCTAAAAGCAAACTTTCCGACTCCGACATGAAATACCCTTGTATACGATACAGTACAATGTACAAAAATGTGCTCAAATCTAGGCCATAATAGTCCACCTTCTCCTTTCAAGTTTCTTTTCTCAGATAGGTTCATCGCGAGGTTCAATCAGGATCTCGTTGACGGCGACATGAGCAGGCTGCTTGAGTGCGTAGACAATCGAGTTGGCGACATCTTCGGGATCGAGGATTTGAGCGCCGGAAGGCTCGCCATACTTCTCAACTGCCTCCTTGTCGCTAGACATGGTGAGCAGATCGGTCTGGGTGTTACCAGGCTGGACGCCTGTGACACGGAGACCCTTGCCGGCAGTCTCGAGACGCAGAGCCTGCAGAGTGAACTCAACAAAGACTTTACTGGCTGAGTAGACACCGAGACCAGGGAAGCACTTGCGGCCAGCATCGGAAGAAATTGCAACAATGTGGCCGGAGCCACGGGACAGCATACCAGGCACTGTGGAAGACAAACAGTTCAAGAGACCCTTGCAGTTGACATCGACAGTGCGCTCCCATTCGTCAACCTTAGCGTTGGCCATCATGGTGAAGTACATGACACCAGCGCACGAGACGAGGATGTCAACGGGACCCAACTCTTCTTCGGTATCACGCACGAGAGCCTCGACTTGCTCACGGCTTGTGACGTCGGTCTGGCGAACAATGACCTTGCCTTCACGAATGGTAAGTCTACGCTTGAGAGCCTCCAGGGCGTCAGTACGACGAGCGGCAAGAGCAATGTGGCAACCTTCTCTGGCAAGGGCGACTGCAACAGCAGCACCGATACCAGAAGAGGCACCAGTGACCACAGCAACACGTCCACTAAGTGGACCTCTACGAGGCATGTGTGCAGCTCCACCAAGTGAGCTCAAGCTAGAAGGAGGGCGAGGCAGCCATCCTCTGGCGAACCAGTGGCGAGTATATGTTTCGAGCAGGACAACGTCAACCTTGGGACGCTCGACAACGGAGCGGAAAGGTCTTGTAGCCTCATTGTTGAGAACAACGATACCTCTCAGGAACTCGACGCTAGGCATACCACTGCGAAGAATGTCAACAGTGAAATTTCCGTCGCCGCCCTTGACATTTCCTCTCTTCTCGGTCCACAAAGCGACCCATTCTTCCCAGCCAAGAGGCTTGGTAGGATATCCAAGTTTCTCAAGATCATTGAAGACAGAGCTCATGTCGACAGGTGTAGGGTCACCAAGATGGAACACAAGCTGCTTGGCTTGAGCTTGGTTGGCAAGATGGATGATGGCTTTGCTGACAAAATCCACAGGAGTCATCTCAGCACGCCATCCCTCGACATCAGGGTGGAAGCCAAGGTGAATTGACTCAACAATCAAAGCAGATACCAAGTCCCAGGCGTTAGCAGAGCCGGTCAAACTGTGACCACTGATTGTGCCAGCACGCAGAATCTTCACCGGTAGTCCACGACGACTAGCTTCATGGACGAGTTGCTCAGCAACCCACTTGGTCTGGCCATAACCATCCAAGAGCTTGTCTTGGACCGAGTCAACGTCGAGCATGGCAAACTCTGGCCAACCGTGCTTCGAAGGCGGCAGTACACCGTTTGTCGAGACATACTGAACGGTAGCACCGCTCTGGGACGCAAGGCGCAAGATTTCCCTGGTACCCTCAATGTTGGCGCCACGAAGGGACGCGTAAGGGTAAACTAGGTTGACGGTAGCACCAGCGTGAACAATGACTTGGACTCTAGACACCACATCGTCCCAGAGATCCTTGGAAAGACCAAGACGCTCTCTGGAAAGGTTACCCGGTAGCATCTCGACACGCTCCATGATCGAATCGCGCCAAAGACCCAGGTCGAGAAGATGTCTTCTCAATCTAGCGATACCAGCAGAATAGTCACTGCCCTCAGGGTTGTTGAAACGCACCAGACAGATGATCTGAGCTGATGTGTTCTCGAGAAGATCATTGAGAAGGAAAGCACCCAAGAAACCGGTCGCGCCAGTCAGCAACACAGTGTTGGCTTTGTTGAGGGGGCAGAACTTGGCTCCATTGGCTTGGATGTCGTGGTCAAGGTTGGAGTCTTTACGCAGAACAGCAGGGAGGTCTGCTTGCACAGCAGCGGCATGTCCGTCTCTGACACCACGAACGGTATCAACGTGACCTGCAAGGGTGGGAGGGTCTGCAAGACGAGCGACAGGAACACGGAAGCCAAATGCTCGCGAGAGTTTTGCAGCGAGGTCTGCAAGCGACAATGAATGACCACCGAGATCGAAGAAGTTGCTTGACTGATCAATGATGCTGCGTGGCATATTAAGAGTAGCAGCCCAGATTTCGGCCACATCATTGACACCAATTGGATCCTGAGCTTGAGCAGCTTGATTTCCATTGCCGTTTTGCGGAGTCATGACGGGTGCAGGCAGTTTCTTGAGATCTACTTTACCAGAGACCTCGTGCAGAGGCAATTCTTCAAGCACGATCCAGAGTGATGGCAACATGTACTGTGCGAGAGCGGCAGAGAGTGCCTTGCGAGCTTCAGGACTGTGTCCCGACTCAAGAATCTCAGGGAATGTGCGGTCCTTTGATTCTTCCTTGTCGCGCACGATATAAGCAACCAGTTGACGGTCTAAACCTTCTCCGTGAGCAACCACAGCACACTGGCTGACAGCAAGATGAGTGACGATGGAGTTCTCGACCTTGGCAGGGACAACAGAGTAGCCCCGCAGCTTGATCATCGATCCAACACGTCCAGTAATCTCCAGAAGACCAGAAGGAAGGAAGCGAGCCAGGTCTCCAGTTCTGTACATCAAAGCTCCTTCTTTTGAGTCGTACTCGTCTTTAAGGAAGGCCTTTGCTGTAGTTTCGGGCAAGTTGAGATAGCCGCGAGCCAGAAGGTCTCCACCAACGAACAGCTCTCCGCTAACACCATCCTCAACCCTGTTGCCGGCTTCGTCAACGATATAAGTGTGCTTGGGGTCGAGAGATGGGCCAACGGGGCAGTAAAGAGCGGCCTCCTCGAGATGTCCAAGCATATCTCCAATGTCACCACAAGCAATCTCATGTGTTTCACAAGCACTGTAGCAGTTGAGCAGGCGTACATTCGGGAGAGCCTTGAGAGCATTTCGGGCGAGATCGGTAGTGACGACTTCGCCATTGAGCCACAAGACTCGAAGGTCAGGGAGACGCTGAGCAATATCGTGATGGCGAGACAAGACGGTTGCCAACAGAGTAGGAGTCATGAGAGTTTCTGTAATTTTCTTGGTTGCAAGCAATTCAACAAGAGCCAGGGGATCATAACTGGCTTCATCTGGAATGGCAACAACAGTGGCTCCACGCAACAAGGGACGCAGAATCTCCCAGATGAAAAACACATTGCATGCCACACGGTCTCCAGGTTGTTGGTCCTGGACGGCGAATCTCAGGTCATATGAAAGTACAGGGGCTCTGTGTGGGTTGGCGATGCCCTTGGGTTTTCCGGTAGTTCCGGAAGAGTAAGCAACAAAGCAAAGGCGGTCAAGGTCATCATCAGCAGGCAAAGGAGCCGGCTCCTTTTGATCACCATTGATTTCTTGTGCTTCATCGTCGAGTGCAATGACTGGTACTCCTTCCTGGATCTTGCCGACTTCAGATCTATGTGTGACAACGACAGCCGGGTTAGCGTCGTCAATGACGTCGGCCAATAGGTCCGGAGGGTATGCAAGTTCAAGAACCAGAAAAGCTCCTCCAGCACGCAGCGAAGCAAGGCAAGCAATCACATAGTCAGCACTGCGAGGCAGGAGGACACCAACGAGTGTGTCGCGACTGACGCCGTAGTTGCGGAGGCGTTGAGAGAGAGTCTCAACGATTTTGTCGAGCTCAGCATAGGTGTATGTTTTTGACTCGTCTTCAAGAGCAATGGCATCGGGCGTCTCTTTCACTTGTTTCGTGAAGAGCGCCGCCAGGTCTTTGCCAGTATCAATTATAGGCATGTCGCCTTGTGGGGGGGAGAATTTGAGGAGAAGGGTTTGTGGGGGAGGTCGGACAAACTGTTGGTATGTCTCGACTGTCGTGGTGGTTGTGTTCTGACTCGGCACTCGAGCCAAACTTTTTGACAAACTGGCAATTTGGCGTCACTTCCACTTTCATCCACCCGGTTCTTCAAATCACGACATCCAAAGCCCACGAGAGCTAATCCCCAGATTTGTGCCGTTGTGCAGCAGATCCTCAGCCAAGTGACATCTCGAAGGAACCGAAGTTCAACCACGCCAATATGTTGTTCTCGGCGCCAGATCAAGATAATTGGAGCGAATCAGACAAGAGGCTCAATGCTTACTCAGACGTCTCTAGGCCGGTTCAAACCACTCGGGTCTGAGGTCCGTTTGACGTTTGTGGCATGCGACAATATGCCTTCTCTGCGGCTGTCTCCTGCAGGCTGATAGCGCGGAAAGCTCTCCGACGCGAGGAATCCTTGTCATCATCACGCACGTTCGCGTGAGAACGGTTTTCCATTTGAGCCAGGAAGGTCTTTGTTGCAGAAATTGGTGGACTATCCACTACAACGTATCGATCAACTGTCCTATGCTAAAACATCTTTTCTGTCTGTTTTGGTGGATTAGACATGCGACCGTACTTGCTATTTGCTGGGCTGGTTGGTATTGAATACACATTGAGCTGAAACTGCGAGCATATAAGCATTTACAGGAGAAGAATTGGCGAAGACAGTTCATGGAGTGACTGGACGAGGTCGACGGCACTCTTAATATAGAGTTATGCTGTGTTGCTCAATCGTGTCAAGATCATCATTTAAGTTGCTGGAATCCAGGGTCGTGCCCACAACACCAAGCGCGGCCATCAGAGTGCTAAGTTCTTTGCGAAATTTCGTGGAATGGCTGGAGGTATGGATAAGGGCCGTTGTCATAAAGTCATTATATAGGTACATGCAACTGTAAACACCAACACCAGATATCCTTATAACCCGAAGGGCAAATCCCGAATCTCAAAGCCAGCGACCTTGAAGGATCGAAGAGTGGTGAAGTTTATTGTTATTGTCGTCATGGACAGACGATTTAGCTGTCCGTCGTATCGCAATAGTGCAGAGCATCCAAGTGATGAACTGGTGATTTACTTCTTTGCTTCGGGACCGACACCTCTGACGGCGCTGTGCGAATTGTTAGTGTATCGGAAGCAGTAGCGGAAGGATGCTGCTTACGAGTCCCACATCTTGCCGAGCACTCCCTTTGAAGGGCCTTGCTCCTCGATGCTTGCACGACGTGCCGAGTATGCTGCATTGTCGGGGCTGCGCTTCTGTGACAGAAGGTTGTTGAAGAGACCGCCAGATGAGCGACGACGTTCACCGTCGAAGGAGGCCTTGGGTGCAGTGTCGGTAGGAGAAGACATAATGCTGTTTGATCGGTGGTACTTGGATGTACGTGGATGTGTGAGGATGTGTGGTACGAAATAGTACTTGAGAAAGAAAATGTGCTTAATGGAGGAGAGTAAGTTATGAGAGCGGGGTTTTCAAGACTCTTATACCTTTCGTGCTACCTCTGAAAGCTTACCTACGGAGCTACTCAGCTCTGTAATCGGAGTCGGAGCTCATGAAACCGCTGCTCTGGGTGTGGTGCTCTCGTGATTCTTCCTGAGGATCGAAGCCCGCCGGTCAAGCCATCGACATGTTCGTCGTCATGGTGCTGAACCCAATTCAGCACAATCCAATGGTCACCACTTCTCAGGCCGTTTACTTTTGCTGCTCCTCACAAGAAGGGCCAGCCACCACCGAAATCGATGCTCTTTCCCCACGATAAGGCTAGACGCTAGACTTCAGCGTCACGATCGGGAGTGCGGGGAACAAGGCTTGTTGATGTCATCGGTATGGTCCCTGGATCAGTATTTGTCTCGGTCGATTCTCATTGGTCACGGCAGTAAGACAGCATGAAAAAGGACAAACGTGAGATCGCTTTCGCCTTGTCGTGAGTTGAGCTTATCTCAAATATTTCCAGCGATCCTCGTGTGCTTTGATACCACAAAAAGATATGCGCATGTCAAATCTCGGTGAAACCATCGAGCCGACGCAGATGTGGCTTGAAGGAGTCAAGATGTGCAAGACAAGGTTGAGTCTGGCCCTTTCACGCTCATGATGCATGTGAATAATTCGCCGAAGAGCTTTGCTGCTCGATACAATACAAGGGAGATGTGCTACACGTGTGAGAATCTCAAGAGCTATCGGCCGGTAAAAGGGGTGCTTTGCTTCCATGAAGAGGTCGGAGAATTCTGTGCGCCGTGAAAGAAGTTGTGATTCACTGGAAGAGTTGACTGGCACCTAAAATCGAGGATGTTTTGTTTGCCAGAGATAAGATGAAGAATCCAATTCATATCGTTACTCAGCTCCACGCGTCTGTAATCCGTTGAGCTCTTTCTTTATTGAGCATGAGGAATCGAATGCAGGGTTCTAAGCAGTATGACTTCGCGAGGTTCATTTTGTTGAACCTAGCGAGACATGGACTAGACCATCAAGTCATGCCTGTACGAGGGCTTTTACCGATTTAATGTCTCGAATTATATTTCGACAGAAGTCTGATGCGATTGAATAGAAGTTCCTTGCTCTAATGGTGGCATTTCGAAACTGGCATGTAAGTTGGTGAGATGCTGGATGTTTCGTAGGGGGCGTCTTGGCGCATGACTCAGGCTGAGTTGGTTGCTTTCTGGATACATCACAGGCAGCCAACCTTGTTCACTTCTATCTTCCCATCCTAACGCACGCACGTTCTTGATCTTCACGACTTTCGTCAGACAGTCGCCTCGACCACACATCTGTCTCTCTTCCATCAAAAGCGCCCACCAGCGCACACGACAGGACCAATATGGGTGGCGATCTGAACCTGAAGAAATCATGGCACCCCGTGCTCATGTCCAACCAAAAGCGCGTGTGGGAAGAAGAGAAGAAGGCCTTGGATGAGCGCAAAAAGATCGATCAAGTCCTCAAAGAGCGCGCCGAAGAACGTCAGATCCAAGAGCTGCAACAGATGCAAGAGGCCGCTGGCGGCAAAAAGCGCGTCGACAGAGTGGACTGGATGTATGGCGGTCCTGCTGATGGGCAAAAGGGAACGACCGAAGAGATGGAGTCGTATTTGCTTGGAAAGAGAAGGTTGGATGGATTGGTCAAGAGAGATGCGACCGAGGCCATGCAAAAGGCTGCTGCTGTTGGACCCTCTGCCTTGCAAATCGTCAACAGCCAGCGGGACACTGCGACAAAAGTCCGCAACGACCCTATGCTGGCTATCAAGCAACAAGAACAAGCCGCATTGGAAGCCATGATGAGCGACCCAACCAAACGACGAGCCCTCCTCAAAGCAGCTGGAAAGGACGAACAAGAGTCGAGACGCAGCCACCGCAAACACAGACACAGAGATGAAGAACATCGCAGCAAGCGCAGACGTCACGACGACTACAGCGACGACGAAAGACGCTCGTCACACAAACACCGTTCCTCACACCGCCGTCGCTCACCCTCATACTCACGTTCGCGTTCGCGTTCGCCCGACCGCAGAAGACGAGACGATCGAAGAGACGACGACAGACGGTCATCCCGCAAACACGACTCTTATCGCCGCAGCAGCGTCTCCCGCTCTCCAGACTCACGCAGACGCAAATCATACCCCAGCCCACGCCGCTCGGATTCGCGATCTCCACCTCGCAAACACAAAGATAGAGACACAAGACGCCGCTCACCATCCCCTATACGCTCACGAAGATCGCCCTCACCCAGACGCCGCGCTTCGCCCAGCTACGAACCCTACACTGACCGCTCTCGACCATCAAGAAACGACAGAAACGACCGCCCACCGAGAACCCACAGAGACGAACACACTCGTCCCAACAGACCAGCCTCCCCGGACACCTCAGCAGCCGACCGCGCCGCAAAACTAGCAGCCATGCAATCCAACGCCACCGAACTCGAGTCGAACCGGCGCACGCGTCTAGCCGAACTCGACGAGCGCGAGCGCAGGCAAAAAGAACAAGACGACAAGAAGAGGAGCGACAGAGGCAGATTCGTGGGGCAATTGCGGAGTCAAGCCAATGAAGGCGAGGGTGGTGGGTTGGGTGCCAGGTTGGCTGGACGATCGGGATTGCAGAGGTTGGCTGGAGATGAGTAGTGTGCTTCTCTTTGCCAGCGTGTGCGCTAGGTCGTGATGTTTGTGGCTTTGCATTGCGGGTTTTCTTTTCTTTGCATTTGGCTATTTGGGCATAAGTATTTTTTGACATCAAGACCGTCTTGACCATACAGAAGTCATGTTGTATTCTTCTTCTCTCTATTGCCCTTGCAGTATGAATGCTTTTTTGTGTAATGTTTTCAAAAAGGAGTAGATTCACAATTTGGCCGAACCGCCATCACAAATCAAAGAAATTAACTATCTGCCCTATTATGCAAATAATTGTACCTACCCAGAGAAACCCCTTACTGCAATAAAGGGTCTCTCTGAACCAAAGACTCCATTTCCATGCAAAACAAGAAGCAGTCTGACAAAAGAGAAAACCACACAACTACTTGCTAGCGCGGCACAAGTCTTTCTTCAACCCGCTACAACCTCCTTCCAATATTTCCAAACGCAACGGCGCTGACAAACAACACACTCGCAATCCACGTGGCCACGCCCACACTCTCCAGAGTAAAGGTACCCAGCACCAATTCCTGTCCCTTGACTGCATTTGCAGTCGCATTGGCCACGTTGGAGAATGTGTGCAGGTTCGCTGCATGGGGTGAAGGTATCAGGTCCGGGTTGATGGAGAGAAGCAGACCGGTACCTGTGAGGGCGACGGTGGTGGCGAGAATGAAGCAGGGGCCTGTACGGTCGAGGAGGTACCAGATGGCTGGATTGGCGAGGGCGAGGGTCAGGCTGAGTTGGAGGGGTGATTGCCAGGGGAGTCGGCGCTGGAGAAAGTGTCAGCGTTTGAGTCAAGTGGGAAGAAGAAAGAAAAGAAGCGACTTACAATAGCAAAGACGATGCCCACTGCAGCGCCAATGAACCTGACCACCTCATTCCAGCCAGGCGTCCAATTCTGGCTGCGATTCTGCCTGTCTTGGGCACTACGCACGTTTCCAGGGGTCCTATACTCTCTTTCCGCCTCCCGCTGCTCACCGCTACCATCACTCATCCAAATCGAGTCGACCCAGGGTAAAGCCTGACCCAAAGCAATACCACTGAAACACCAATAAGCAATATACGCCCACGAATCCGAAGGCATGCCTTCAACCTGCACAGGCACCAAAGTCTGTCTATCATGCAAGTGCGCAATCAATTGGCCATACGCAACGCCAGCGAGACCAAGCACAAGATGCTTGGCGACCATAGGCAAGAACCAATTTTTCAGCGTCTTTTTCTTTGGTTTTGAGGTTTGCCGAATGGAGGCTTGGAGCATGCTGCCTCTTCTTTGCTTGCTTCTCATCATCAGGGCATCGCCGACATTGCCGTCGAGGTCGGCCACGTTCATGCCTTTGCTGTCGATGGGCGTTTGGGCTCCCGTGCCCCAGGGTGTCTCATCACGGTCAGGTGCATAGCCAGCCGGAGAGTAAATGCCAAAGAGAGTGGAAGTGGTCAGATTGAGAAAAGAGCGGGTGCGAGAAGGCGGGAGGCCTGATTCATCGGCACTGGGGGATTGAGGGTCGGGAGTGTCACGGCCGTCGGGTGAGTTGCCGGCGGTCGAGGATACGGGAGTGAGCTCGAACGGACGGCGAGGGCGGGGACGAAGGAGGGGAGGCGATTGATCGGACATGTCGTGTGCGTCTGAGCGAGTCGGCGGCTTCTTGCAAGTGCACGTGTGGGCTTGTAGAGATTGTTCAGTGCACGTGTGGGTTTGTAGAGATTGTTCAGTGTCGACAAGAGGGTGTGGATCGAGCCGATGTGAAGATGCAGATGAGATGGAAGGTCAGAGAGAGACGAGGATCCGAGTGCAAGACAGCGAGCGAAAGTAATGAATGAATGTGGACCCGTCTGTGGGCCGATGATGGCACATGCTGATCTGACTGTTGCTTGTGAAGCTTGTGCTGTCATGTGAAAATGCCATGACCGCCTGCCCTGTGCCCCTCAGCTCACGTATTCTCCGTATTCGTCAAGCATCAATCGAGTCCATCCACGACAAACCAAACGCAAAATTCAATTGGCAGCATACTAACAGTACATGCAAAAACAAACGCCTCTCCTGTATTGCTTTTGGAGACTGCTGTAACAACAGTCGTTCGCAGCAAAAGCCGTTCCTGTCATCCTGCAAAATGTCTACAAGCACACCCCTCATCCTCAACAATGTGCTGGAGGTACATATCCATGCCGCAATCCTGCATATGCGCCCCATCCATTGTTTCCGTCCCCGCTTCGCTGTTATCGTCCATCAATCATCTGAAGCCCCCGAATCCTGTGGGTTGGAATCCGGTGGGCTGGGCCATCACGCCGTTCGAGTAAGGTGCCGGGCTGGGTGCGCTTGCAGCCGGACCTTGAGTCAGCATCAAACGCGATCCTCCAAGGATGGGTGTATTGTCCTCTTCCGTCTTCTGAGTCACTTCCTTCGACTTGCGCTCTTCGTTGTCCTTCTTGAGCTGATCAATCGCCATGGCCTGCTGTGACATGTAGTTGATCATGAAGGGCATGGTGAAGTCGTTCAGACCGTGACGCCATGACAGTTCCATGACAACGTGAAGAGGAATGAGGTCGTAGCAAGCATACAGCATACCAACGAAGCACTCGCGGCTACCAATGTCGACAAAGTACCGGAGAAGCTCCTCGACGACCTCGCTCTTGCCTGACAAAGCTGCAGTCTCGATGGCGTCCTTAAAGAGCTTGTCTTGCTTTGAAAGAGCAATCGATTTGTCCCATCTCTTGGTCTTGCGGTAGATGTTGGCAGCGATCTGTCTGAAGAAGACCAAATCGTGCTTCTCAAGACGCTGAGCAAGTGCGACAGCCTCGTAGTTGTCGTAGTTTTCGACAGAGTCACGGAGGGTCTTGTAGTCCTCCTCCTCAATGAGCAAGTCATTGATAGCATCGTTGACAGCACGCTTGTTCTGAGTCTGAACATTGAGAAGGAATGGCTTGATGAGGGGGATGTTGTCAGACTTCTCGAACATGCGCACAACGCGGTTAACATCAATGCGAGGAGTCAAAGCCTGGAGAAGATCGGTAAGAAGCGAGGGTTGCTCCTGAAGGTAAAAGTTGAGGGCCTTGTAGTAGATTTCCAAGTTGGCGACCTTGACGACAGTGTCCTTGAACGAGTGATGCTCCCAAGCATCGGCGGCACGCTCCATCATGGCGAGAGCTGCGTTGTCAGGCTCGTCGAAATGGATACTGTTCATGAGGGTTAGCATTAGAGTACTAGCAAAAGCTGCAGAGAAGGGCTAGTGAAAGGTGTAACTTACTATAGGAAGACAAGTTCGGGCCACAAGTGAGCCTCCTCGCAAGCACGAATCATCTTAGGGATGTTGATACGGCCCCAGAATATTCTGAGGTGCTCCATAACGCGCTCGGGGTGGTACTTGGAGAGAGCAATACCCAACTCGGTGAACATACCCATGTGGGCGCGCTCGAGACCAAGACCGGCTTCCAACAGCGAGATGAGTTCATCGAAGTAACCGTTCCACTCGTATTGCTTAACGAGATCCTGGAGCTCTTCGGCGTGTACGATCAAGTTGAGACCGCAGATCTGGGCAAGACGGAACTCCTTCTTGGCAACACAAGCCTCGTTGACCTGCTTCCACACCTTGACGCTGTTGGCCTTGCGGGCACATTCGACAGCAGCCTGGTAGTCCTCGAGGTGGACAAGAGTGGTGGCAAGCTTGGCCCAGTTGGAGATGCTGGTGAAGAAGATCTTGGCAGCCTCGTGGAAGCCCTCCTCGTATGCCTTGTCACCAGAAGCCTCGATATCGGCAACATTAGATGTTCTAAGGAAGTCTTCCAACTCGTTGAGCTGGTTGGTACGGGCGAAGCAGAAAGCGAGGGCAGTGTCGATGGGTGCCTCACGCAGAGTCTTGCGTGCCATACGAAGGAATTTGATGAGATCCTCATCCTTGCCAGCGTGGGTGGCGATTTCGATGACCTCGTTATAATTGGAGGGATCTTGAGCGCGAATGTAAGACTCAACGGAGTCGCTGACACGGAGACCATCGAGCTGGGCCTTTGCGACCTTGCTCCAGACCTCGGGAGCGTCGACCTGGTCGGCGTATTCTTGCGCACGGTCAATGGAGACAACCTAGGTTATAGAGTCAGCATTCAGATCTTGAGAAGACACGGACAGAGAATTTGTCGGGTAAAATCTCCGGGTAACTCCCAAGTCTTGGAGAGCAATTATCGCAAGGCACAATGAAATTCAGATATAGGATGTATTCATTGAGAGCCGACTTGATCAATCACATCTCTCAATGGATCCGTCTCTCACTTGGATAGATCTGTGCACTACATCGGTGCCCTTTGATGGCTTACCCATACTGTGGGGAGTAGTGGAGTATGGGTATGTAAAGAAAATCGGTACTTACGTGGTCAACGAGAACATCAGTAGCAGCGGAGTGGTTTCCGTGTTTCTTGTAGATCTCGAAAGCCTCCTCGTACATGCCGACATCAATACATTGAGTGGCAATATCCTCAGGGCTGTACTCGGAAAGATTCTGGATGTAGTTGCCGACACGAGCGCGGTCAGACTTGCAAGCAGTGAGCATGAGTAGGTTCTGCAGGTTGGCATTGTCGCTGAAAGCGGAAGGCTCAAGAATGATCTTCTCAAGCAGCTCAATCAGCTCAGTAGGCATATCGGCATCGATGAAGGCCTTGACTGCGATCGAAACACGTTCGGGGTCTTGCGACTCAGGAACGGCAGTGGCAATGACCTGGTCGACAAGAGAGCGACGGTGCATGTTGTTGGAGCTCAGAACATAGTTCCAGATCTCCAGATCCTCTCGCTCGAGCAAGTAGCGAGCTTGAGCTCTAAACATGGCATTGTCGTTGGTGATCTCGATGAGCTCAAGGTCGTTCTGGCCCTTGCGGTAGGCGATGTATGCAAGGTTGGGGTCACGCTTCTCGCAGTATTTGCCGACGGTCAAGGTGTCATACATGTCGTTCTCCTTGAGGAACTTCTCAGGGTCGTTGTTGCTGTCAATGTAAATCTTGGCAAGAGCGTTGTAGACAGCCTGCTGCTGGTTACCAGCCTGGAGGGTAGCCTCCAAGAAAGGTAGCAAGAGCTTCAGGCGGTTTCTGGATTCAACCTCTGAGACGAGCTCATCGATAGGGATGGCATTTGAGTCAACCGAGCCCAAAAGGTTCTTGATAATGTTTTCGTCACAGTCGACATCAAGAAGACCGCCAACAACACCAGGGGTTCTGCCAGGGTTGACACGCTGGACGTAGACCTCGATAGACTTGAAGTGCTGGTTCTTGTAAAGGTACAGAACAAGGTCGTGGACGTAATTGAATCGATCGCAGACAATAATCAGAGGAAGCTGCTCAGTGAGCTTGGCCTCCTTCAGGAAGTTTTTCACCTTCTCTGAGTTGTATGAATTAGATTCCCTGCAGACACGCTCGACTTCTTGGATTTGACCCATAGTGGTGGCAGCCTCGATGTACTTGAAAGTGACCTCCTCGTCCTCGCTCAAGTTGACGATACCACCGAGGTAATAATAGAGACCTTCGGCAGTTCTGTACTTCTCGAGAAGAGCGATGATGCGGTGGGGACCAAACAAGTCAGAGTACTTCTTCGAGATGTTGATGACAGCAGCAAGGTTCTGGCGGATGTTGACACGCAGCATCTCATCCATGCACTCCAAGGACAGCTCAAGAGTGAGCTTGCCGAAGTAGTTGACCAAGAACTCCTCAGGGATCTTGTCGGATTGAACGATGATACGCTTGATGGCGGCAGGGTCTTCGTAATGCTCTAGAGCTCTTGTGTACAAGCCGGCTTGCTCGCAAAGAGTAGCAATGCGGGGACGATCGTAGTGGGTGAACATCTCGTTGCCGAGAATAGCATCAGCGACCTGAGGAGCGTTCATCAAGTTCATCTCGATCAAGCGAGTCTGAAGAGGGCCGTCCTCTTCTCTGTTGGCAGACAGAACATCAAGACCGAAAGCTGTGGCCTGTTGAATCATACCCTGAGACATGAAGACGTCGAGAACGCGAGAAGTGTCAATCAGGTTGGCATCCTCCTTAGCCAAGGCTGTAGCAAACTCAGCACCTTTCTCAGGGTTGACTCTGACGATGTGTTGGAGAAGGGCATTAAAGTCCGGAGTGTAGCCAGTCTCCTTGGAGTAAGAAAGGATTTGGTCAAAGTTACCTGACTCGGCCATTGCTGCAATGACCTTCTGAGGGCACCCAGCTTCCTTGTAGATCTGCATGGCCAGGTTCAGGTCGTGCAAACGGACAATATCACCAAGCTGCTCAGAGCAACCGAGCTTGCCCTCGCTCATCCACTTCTCAAGAAGATGCTTGCGGTTTTGTTGAAGGACAGGTCTGGCCAGCTCGAGGGTTTCGTGCTGGTTGAGCTTGCCCTTGTCGAGCAGCATACCGAAGTATTGGAGAATGACGGAAAGCTGTCCAGGCTGGGCTTGCAGGGCCTTGAAGCGCTCGATAGTCTGAGGTGTGCGGAGGAAGCCATTGGGAGAGTTGGCGGCTGTCTTTGCGGCATCGGCGTACTGACCAGACGATAAGAGCTGTTCGAAACGCTGCTGGTAGAGCTGATCGGCACCGGGAAGACCGCCACGGGAAGCCAGCTTGTAGGCGAGCTCCGAGTTTTCAGGGTTCTGCAGCAGGTAAGGAATGACGGTGTTCTCATCGAGGTTGACAGACAGGACTTGACCCTTGCGGTTGATACCAACAATACCGGAAGAATCACCGTCAGGGCAAGTGGTGAAGACGGTTTCGCTTGAGATGCGGTTCATGAAGATGACAGTACCGGTCTCGAGGTCGTACAAGTGAATGAAACCGTACTTTGTAACGAGGTAGATGACCTTGTACTTCTCCGAAACCTGCATCGACACGGGGAAGTCGTTGGCAGCTTCTTGCGGGAAGTAGACATCGACAGCTCTCTTGGGGAACACGGGGTTGCCCTGTTGGTGGTCGATCTCGACAACGTGAAGCTTGGCGCCTGTGGGAGTGCGGTTGCAGAAGGTGAAGACCTTGGTGTCGGCGGGCGCGCCCTCCAAGCGAAGAGTACCGAAGGCGGCAGCGTGACCCTCGATCGCCTGACTGATACCGCGGTCGCGAGAGTACAGTTGCATGTTTCCGACAACGCGACCCTGTTGCGACGAGATGGAGACGACAACCATCCACTTCTCGTCATGGCTGACTCTGTAGTTGATGATCTGCGAACCGAGGTTGGAGTTGCGGTCGAACATCTTGACAGGAGCGGCCTGGCTGGCGTCGAAGATATCCCAATGGTAGACACTAGTCTCTGTCACCAGACCCAAGCTCTTGTCACTGTACCACTTCCAGAAGACGACATCCTCGTTCATGGTGGTCGACTTGAGCTTGGCCTTTGCGCCGAGATCGAAGATTTGAAGGGTACGCTGTTGGGCACGCAGGGCAATGATGTCCTTGTTCCAGTGCATGATGGCATTGTCGGCCTTGATAGGGCGGCGCACAACGCTGTTGTGGTTCTGGAGGTTGACGATAACAACCTCACCGGAGGCAGTGTCGCAGACGCAGACATAGTGATCTGACTCTAATGTCTGCAGAAAGTGTGAGCGGGTGTTGAAGGATGGTGCAGAGGCGGCGTCTTACACAGGAGTTGAAACCAAAAGACTTGGGCTAGAGGATCAGGTCAGTGAAGTGACGACGGGAGCAATGCGCAGGGTCAACCAACGTCAATGTTGAGCGATGTGAGCTGTGAAGAAGGGTCAGTGGTGGCCGATTGGACAGAGACAGAGAGAGTACCTGTAGCAGCTCGGTGAACTTGATGGGTAAAGGCGCCATGGTTGCGATGTGAGGAGGGCTACCTCATCCGTTGGCTGGATCAGGAGCTTGTGCAGCGACGTCGAGCCTGGGGGCAATCGAGGCCCAACGAGTCGAGAAGGGCGTGTACGGTTCGCTTGAGACGCAAAGAAAGTCGTAAAGACGTCAAGCAAGGAAAACACGCGCGGCGGGAGAAAGGTGCAGAGGTGCGGAGGGATCGGAGGTGTTATTAGGTTGCTTGCTTGCTTGCTTGCTTGCTTGCTTGGATGCTGCACCGTCTACGTATTCGCTCCGCCCGTTACCCCAACTTGACTGCCAAGCACAGTGCCTGCACAAAGCACAACAATGAATAATGACGCTGCACAACTCCTCATAATTATTGCTTCGAGAAAATTATAGGCGGCCCCTCCACTCATAGCCCATTCCTGTCATCCCACCCTTCGCATATTCACACCTTCTCGTCGCAACTAACCGACAAAGTCCCGCACTCTGTCTGGCCCCTGTCTATCTTAACGTCACCGTCTCACCATCTTGACCGACCGCAATCATGGCAAAGGACTCTTGGGGTATGTCAAAATCTCTCTCTCACCCACACGTACACCCAAAGCACAACGCTTGCACAACAATACTAACCCACATCTCAGACGACGAGGAATCCAGCGGCTCTTCGCCCAGCTCTCCGCAGATCGTCGCCCGCCGCGGCAAGTTCGACGACGAGGAGGAGGACAACGACGTGAGTGCGACAGTACTCGCCTTGCTGCCCAACAGTCGCTGACTTTTTCATCTAGCTCCTTGAATCCTGGGATGCCGCCGAAGACTCGGAAGTCGAGAGAGAAAAGGCCAAGAAGGCCGCAGCAGCAAAGGCAAAGGCCGAAGAGGAGGCAAAGAAGAACCACAAGTCCAAGAGCCAGAGAATAGAGGAGAGAAGACAAGAGAACATGCGCAAGAGACTGGAAGACGCCGACTTTGAGAGCGATGACGAGGACGAGGCCGAGCGCAAGGCTAGATTGCGAAGGGAGCAAAAGGAGTCTGACCTCAAGCACGCCGAGGACTTGTTCGAGGGCATCGGTGTCCCTGCCAGCCGCAGCAACCCCAAGGCCATCACCGTCGCCGACGACAAGCAACCCGGAAACGCCATCGATCTCTCTGCCATGCCTTTGTTCAGCCCGACCACCAAGGACCAGTTCGCCAAACTCCGCGAGGTTTTGGCTCCTCTCCTGCTTCAGAACGCCAAGAAGGCACAGTACTCTCTCTTTATGCAAGAGTTTGTCAAGGACATTGCCAAGGAGCTTCCCAGTGACCAGATCAAGAAGATTGCCAGTGGTTTGACCACCCTCTCGAACGAGAAGATGAGAGAAGAGAAGGAAGCCCTCAAGGGCGGCAAGAAGACCAAGGCAGCCAAGACCAAGACCAGTCTTGCAGGTGCTAGAAACCTCGAGGCTGACACAACTGCCTATGACGATGGTCTCGATGAGTAAGTTGACCTAAGAAACCGTGATAGGTGACAGTATGCTGATTTTTTGACAGTGACGACTTCATGTAAACGATGTCAACACTTTGAGGCAGACTCAAGTTTGACGTCCAAAGCAACGGATTTTCTTTGTGGATAATGGATAGAAAGTTTTCATGCGGCATTGCATTCGGCGTAAGGCAATGCGTGCTTTGGTATGAATGTTTCTTGACCAACACCATGGGCGTTTTAGTTAGTTGTTAGACAAAAAAGATTGCATTGTTCTGACCAAATCCTGCTATCTGAATATTCAACCGTGCTGCTGGTGTGTTTCTGCCTAAGATACGTCGTCAGTCTTCTCAGAAGACTGCTTGATAGAACATTTCCAACCAGACTTGCACATGCAAAAGAAAAGCGGGCCGATCGAGAGTCGAACGTGTGGGGACGAAACGACCGAGAGACCCTTGCGCGTTTATTTTCAGCCGCGAATTATTTTTCTGAGCCACCAGTCCAGCAATCATCTTGTCACGACCCTTGACCTCCTTTGCACAGTTCGGACTGCTGGTCAGCATGGATTGATTCGCATTTTTCTGCAGCATCCGATAATCATATCCTCAATCTCATCATGGCATCTTCACGACCAGAGGATCCAGTCGCAGCTGCGGCCAAAGTGATCCGTATCATTCACGACGATCACACAGCGGCGAACAAATATCTGCACAAGCTGAACGTTACTTCTGGTTCAACGCGCGACGAAACGAAGGCTATCCTGCAATGTATGGACCGGGACGAATACACCGATGTCCTCCAAGACCTCGACCTGTCTCAGAAGGCCATCTTTTTCGACAAGGTAGCCGGCATGAACGAGTTCCCCTCGCTAAACTCGTCGACACTGGACAAGGAGACCGCCGAAATTTACTTCGATGCCCTGGGCCTGAAGACCAAAGGACTCAGCTTCAAGAATGTCCACAAAGCAGTGAAGAGACTGCCGCCTCTCCCAGCCACCATTCCCGCTGCCCCATCTACACCCATCGTCGTTAAGCCTCAGCTTGTGGATGAAAAGAAGCCCAAGACGGAAGGACAGAAGACAAAGAATGAATCTATCCAAAAGCCTGTCAAGGACGCTCCACTCGTCGCTCCGAAAACAACCATCGTGCCGGGCTCCAAGGCGCGGAAAGAGAAGAAAGACAAAAAGGACAAGAAGAGAAAGAGAGACGATGATACCCCAAAGGAAAAGTCTGCTCGCCCGGATCTCGAATACAAGTCAAGCGCCGACAGGCTGTCCAAGAAGCAAAAGACTGAGCCAAAGCTGGCCGTCGGACCATCGCAAAAGAGACAGAAGCGTCGGGAAAAGCAGAAGCTGCTGAGCAAGACTGCAAAAGAAACTGACCCTTTGGCTGCTGGTTCTGCTCTGAAAAAGGATGAGTCTAATGTTGAGAAGGCTGTGCCTGTCGAGCCTGTTGCAGTTCTGGATAATGCCAACAAACAGCCCATCTTGGCAGCAGATGAGGATGTCAATATGGAGAGTCCTAAACCTCCGCCTTCTGCTGCTGACGAGACCGCTCCTAAGGAAGATATTGTGCAGGCCAATCCTAAGCCTAAGAAGGTTAGGAGAAGTAAACACAAGTCTGAAAAGGCAAGATCTAAGCCAGCCGAGCCTGAGCTGCCCGTTCAACCGCCTGACTTCAAGTCAACAGAATCTTCTCTACCCGAGAATATTGTCCACATCGATGAAAATAAGAAAGCAAGAAGGAAACGCAAGGCAAAAGTGCCAAAGGCGTCTGCGGATGAAGCTTCCGGGATTGAACCTCCTGTGGTCGAATCAACTCCCATTGAGGACGCCTCTTTGTCCGACGATAGCATTGACGACAATGATGCCGATGCCGAGGAGGATGACATGACCACTAGCAAAAGTACACTATCTGAATTTGCTCGTCGTACAGCCCTGCCGCTATTGGGCAAGCCGATAATCTCAGCAACTACAGATCCTTCTAGCGACGAGGAAGAAGATGAACGAGACGCTATTCCGCCAGTTGGAGAAATCGCTGGACCGGTCGGAAACGATGCATCTGTGGACATGTCTAAGGAAAACCTCGCAGCAGATGTTATTAGCCAGGAACCTGTCCTCGAAGCAACCTTGAGAGAATCCTCGTCGGAAGCTGTTCAAGAACACAGCCATTCACCGGACACTAGAGAGACTAGCATCTCAGTCGTTGAAGAAGTCTTCAGCCCACCATCTCAACAGCAAGCAAAACTCGAGCAGATCAAGAGCCCTGTCATCAACCAGCCTGGACTTCGCAAACCAGCGTCTGCAAGCTTCACCTCAGCTCCAGCACAAGCTCCCCTACCCAAACCCAGAATCTCGACCTCTTTCAGCCAGCTTAAATCATCATTTACCTCAACAAGACCAAGTCAATCTGCCAATATCAAGAAATCTGCCGTCGACTCTTTTGCTGAGTTCGCTGCCTTTGCTTCTGGTAAAAAGCCGGGCTATGATAGCAGCGACGATGATGACGACGATAGCAGCAGTAGCAGTAGTGAAAGTGAGGACGAGAAGCCTGCTCCTGTTCAGATTCCCAAGCCGACCATCCAGGCCCCGGCTAGCTCCTCTCCTCAAGCTGAAAGTAAGGTTGAACTTGGGGTTGAATCTAAGGCTCAGCCTGGCGAACCTGAGACCGAAACACAAGTCGTTCCTGAACCTACACCGGAAGCTTATGATATGGACATTGACATCGAGTCTGGAATAACACACGAGCAGAAAGACCCTGACGCGTCGACCGAGCCGATCGATGTCGTCATGACTAACGGTTATCAAGATGCTAGCACTCCAATCGAATTCAACGACTCGCAAGCTTCAGCAGCACAGAACGACCAAGAATTCATTCCTAGCGCCGAGGAAGAGGCTCCGTCAACATTTCAATCATTTCATGAGACCGGTTCGTCGAATGACGCGCCTGGTCGCAGCCCCCTTCCTGACATCCCAAACCCCGAGGACTTGATGGAATTTGGTGGATATCAGCCGACAAATACGCAGAACGAACAAGCCATTTCTGCTGCTGAGAAAGAAGAAGAAACCCAGAACAGTGAGCCTGCCAATCGTGAAAATCACGAAGGCCCCGAGCTCACATCTTCCTCGAATAGCGTTGAATTAGAAGCACAACCTGGCAGTGTTCTTCAAGCCGTTGACGGCGTGTCGGAAGCTGATGAACAGGCAAGTCCATCATCGGATGATGAGCACATCTCGGTAGTTTCTCAGGAGTTGAAACATCCCGAGAGCGAAAACATACCAGACGAAGTTCTTTCTCAGCCACAAACTACCAATGATGAGCAAGAAGAGCAAGCCGAAGCGTTTGCTGACTCTTTGGAAGATTTCCTTGCCGCTTGGCAAGAGGAAACAGACAGTTTCGAAAAAAGAATCCAAGATCTGCGACAACTCCTGACGGAAGATAGTGACGGAAGCGTGGACGATCGCATAGACATGATTGAGAAGTTGTTGAACGAAGTCGAACACGAAGAAAAAGTGTACAAAACCAAGACAAGTGCTGCGAGCAAGGCAGTACTAGCATTACCGCAACTTGCTCGGGAAAAGATTCAAGAGCTGATTGATCGCGCGGACGCCGACTTTGACCAAAGAGCTGAAATCATCAAATCAGGGTTGAGGGAAGAGTATGATGTTGAATCTGCAAATCGTCAATTATCAGTCAACACCGAGCAAGCTGATATCAAGATGAAGGATGATTCGGAAGCCAAGTCCGAGTCGGACTTCTCAATACACAGTATCAAAAGTGGCTCGTCCCTCGGATGGGCACCAAGCGAAGACGAAGGCGTTACTGAAAGCGGTAAACAAGAAAAGAAGCGCAAAACACGCAAGACAACTGGCGCAACCTCGAAGCACTTTGATCCTTCGCCCAAGAAAAAACGTATCCCGGCTGGGACATCAGCTGTTCCCTTTCCAAAGCTCTCAGCGCCTCGCTTTGGCTTGATCCAGGAGAGACTTGCCGACGATCCCTTCCGTTTACTGATCGCTGTCACATTCCTTAACAAGACCGCCGGTCGTGCTGCAGTGCCCATCTTCGAAGAAGTCATGGAGCTTTACCCAACACCCCAAGACCTTGCAGACGCCAACGTCAGCGATCTCAGTGAAATAATCCACAGTCTCGGATTCCAGAACCAACGCGCGAGAAAGATCAAAAAGATTGCTGAGATCTGGGTCGGACAACCTCCGCTCAGAGGCAAACTCTTCCGTACCAAGGATTATCCTCATCATGGCAATGGACGTGATCTCAAGCCCGGAGACACCATAGAAGTGGACGTAGACGACTGCGTCGCAGCCGGCGCGCTCGAGATTTCTCACATATTCGGCCTCGGACCTTATGCATGGGATAGCTGGCGCATCTTCTGCCGCGACAAGTTCCGCGGCGTGGCTCGTGGCTACAATGGCGAAGGCGTTCGCGGTTACAACCCGCTCAAGCCAGACAAACACACTTCAGACTTTGAGCCAGAGTGGAAGCGTGTCGTGCCTTTGGACAAAGAGTTACGCGCTTGTCTGCGCTGGATGTGGTTACGCGAAGGATGGGAGTGGGATCCGCTCACTGGTGACAAGAAACGTGCGGCTCCATCCCTTATGCGCGAAGCCTCTGACGGCGAAGCCACCTGGAACGAGCCCGTGACTACAAACCCCCACGGCGATAATTCTGAACCCGTTGGCTTGGAAATCGAAGGCCCGTACGACCCAGAAGACCCAATTCCAAAGGCCGAGGAGAGCACGCCTCCAGCCAAGCGCACAAGGAGATCCAGAAACTCACGTGCTGCAAAGCCTGCAGTCGCTCCTCAAGTGGTTATAGAGACCAAGAGGGAGGCTACACCCGATACCAAACGTCTTGGTGCAGAGCCCGAGATTATGACTTCGCGGCTTCGGCCTCGTGCTGGTAGGACTGATGCGGTTGCTTCTGCTGCTGTTCCTGCTACGCCCAGTCGTCGTAGCGCGCGCAGATGAGGCGATGGATATGGAAGAGTGTTCTTTCTGGCGTGGTGCAAAATATTTGAGCACGTCTTTTATTTTTTGTCAAGCATGACAATGTAGATTCTTGAGTGGCCTCTTTCATTATTGAGTAGCCTCTTCTATTACAACACAATACTCCTCAATCATTTGAAAAGCAACATCGACAGGTGTATCAAGGCTGGTGAACTTTGAGTTCGTCTTCAAACTAACGTGTGAGTACGCTAGTGTGTCATTTGTTCATTCTTGATATCATCCCAAAGTTCATCTTTGATGAGTGTAAGCCTCGAAAAGGCGTTTTCAAGACTGAAAAAAAAAAGAGGGAATCCTATACCCTCTACCATCAAAACTTCAATCACACACCACACATACCCATCACACTTTTACTTGCCGCCATCCCTGCCCCGATAGAAGCCTTCCATCTCAGCCCTCTGTTCCCTCCAAATCCCCTTCAACACTTTATCATGACTAGGATCCGTATCCCAATATTTGGCATGAAAGCTCTTGGCCCCACCCTTCCAATCCTTCTCGGTCGGCCAATTCACATTCCACCCGTGCCACAGCGGTTTCCACGGCATATTGCCCTGTCTCCTATGCGCGTAATTGATCAAACTCTGCTCTTGCATACCCATATCGAACCGATTGGGTATGTTCAAGATACTCATGTAGTAGTCAAACAACTGCACAGAAGGCGAAAACACGGCAAAGCCAAAGTTCATGTATGTGCCGTCGGTGGGTGTAGGGTACGGGTGATCGTAGCCCCAGTAATCCGTGTGGGCGGCCATCATATACGTCCTGGGCATTTCCTTTTCGTCGTCGACTTTGTTGTTGGCATCTTGAAGCGTGTGTTGCAGAATGGTCGCTTCGTCGTAGAAGATGCCGTCCAGGCGGTCCGTGACCAAGTGATCAGAGTCGATGTAGCAAATCTTGGTGTACTGCACCAACTCGAACAGACGCAGTTTCGTCATCATGTCTTTCCAGCGTGGGTCGCCTGGTACCGCCCACCCGGGTGAAATGCGTGAGACTTCGATGACGACGGCGCCGTCCTTTTCTAGTCGTGCGCGTTTGCGGGGGTGTGTTTCGTCGGTTACGACCACTACGAAAGGGATCGAGAGGTTGGTGCCTGCGGTCGAGGAGTGCATGAGTTGGTAGCCCAGTACGCGTGTGCTCACGTAGTAACCGTCGTCGTCGTCGTTTTCGGGTTTGGTGGGGTCGATGCCGCCGGTGAAGGCGCCGAGGAAGGTTACAAAGGCTACGTTTGGGTGTCGAGGTTTGTGGTTGAGATTGCTGCCATGAGTGCGATGGTGTGAGTGTGGTGGTGAGCGAAAGGACAGGGTCATGAGACAAGAGGCGACGAAGAGGAGGACCAAGAGTCCGAGGACTTTGGGCGATGTAGCGCTTATCTTTGACATGACTGGCGGTTCATCGACTCGGTGACAAGAGAATAATATAGCTGTATTGAAAGAAGTCTCATACTTTGCGAAGTGTGGCCATTTCTGTTTGAAGCAAGGGTTAACACCTCGTTTCGGCCAAGCTATACACCTTGCGAGAATGTTACACACGACCAAGACCAGGACCAGCTTCTTTCGACCAGAAAAGAGCAAGTCAGAAACATGAAAAAATCGTAAAGACGTAAATTGGAGAAAGAACTGTACACGGATTCTTCTCGACGCCACGCATGTGCATTTGACAAATGCCGCTCCATCCTAAAAATTGTGCCGGAAACGCCAGAGATTCCCCCAATGCTGTTGTTACATGAATTGTAGGTAAGAGTCGAGTATTTTTTATACGAGTTGTCCAGCAAGTCCAATGAACAGGGCTTGTGCTGCTAGCTGAATGGTCCAGAGACCGACTTTCTTCAGTCGCCGCGTACGGGCTCCATCGTCGACAATATCTCGGGCGAAGGCTTCGTATGTCTACACTGCATTAATTTTGTTTCTATGTTGAGCGTTGAAGCTTTGCTTACCTCTCGTGATAAATCGTCCAACAACCCACTATCGAATATGGTCCAGCTGCCATCAAATTCGCTGACACGCTTGACGACGCGGCAGTTGATGGGGATGAATGTCCGCTTCGAGTTGATGTATGCTACAATAGGGCGGATGAGAGCATTGTTGACATAAGACAAATCTCTGGTGAAGATGGGAACTGCGGCTCGTACATCGTTCAAATGAACACGAAGATCCATAACGATGAATCGTTTGTCCTCTTCATTCTCCTCCTCTTGCGGAGGCTCGTCATGGTGATCACTAGTATCGTGTTGATGTGTGGTATGGAGGTAGTTGTGAGCAACTGTTGCTTCCATGCGATCATAAAAGTCAGACATTACTTTTGCGATGGAGCCGTCTTGATCTGCTGGGAACATGATGTCGGCAACAATATCGACATTTCCTTCATGGATCCAGGAGAAAGGGCCTTCGACGCCCCTGTTCAAGTGATCAATACTAAGACCGTCCATACGAAGACGGGTATGCTTCTTCCAAGCAGAATGATCACCATCCTCCTCGTTGATGCTGATACCAGTATGGCTGTGTGTTTGGCGAGGGTGAACGGTGAAAAGTGCATCATCAAAAGAGCCAGATATCATGTTAGCGGACATCAAATCGTAAAAGAGCCATTGTTTGCGGAAGCGAGGAAGATCGCAAGAGAAAATCGAGACGGAAAAGGGGCGGAAATTGTTTGGTTGGTAGACAGTGAGGAGGACATCTGATACTTTGAACGAGTCAATTTCAAAGTCTCCAGTCGTGTGTTCATGTCGGTATGATTTAGGGTCAATGGATGGATCACCAGGCAGGATCGAGGTCCTGTCGACGACTCCCCGGACACCCTTGATCTCGACATCGCGGAGCAGGCCTTTGCCGTTGAACCACTTGGTGAAGGACAAGGTAACGTTGACCGTGTCTATCGAGACGTCGTACTGGGTATAGTTGGTGTCCTCATGGTCATTTTCCTTTCCGACAGGCTTGCCAGCGGAGGCGGCGGCTGCAGCAGCGGCAGCGGCACCAGCAGAAGAACCCTTTGTGACGTTGGATGAGCCTTGACCTGGGCGTCTGGACACAAAGACATTCTTGAAGGAGATGACACCGTCGTTCCATCGTGGGACAATGGCAGACTCGAAGACGACCTTGACGCCGGACGATTGAGTCAAATAGTTGCCAACCCAGCCAGCAAGACTCTCCTGAGCAAAGACGGTGTTCATGAACAAGATGACGAGCGAGACAAAGGTGGTTGTGCCAAGGATGATCCACAAGATGTGACCAAAGAGGATCCACGAGACAAACGCGCTAATGTCATCTGTGTTGAAGGGACGAGCGCTTCGGATGGAGAACCACTTGAAGCGGATACCAAGTCTCTGCCAGAAGCTTGTGGCGGCGGCTAGCAGCTCTTCCTTGGTGGGACGGTGCAGGTGTGGCAGTCTGTCCATGAGGTGATAGTGGTGATGGCCATGTTGCGGCTTTGTAGGCGGAGGCTGCTCATGCGGCTTGTCTTGTTTGTCTTTGTTCTCGGAAGCGGATTGTGTATCGTGACTCTTGGATGTATGGGTACATGTATGGAAGGTCTCTTGTAGGTGTCGATGGCGCAAGGTCGAGGGAAAGAAGTGGGTGCTGCGTGACGTGTGCGTGTGTCGCTTCAGGGCGTGCGCACACTCGTGGACAAGACTGGGCGCCGCTCGAGTTGGGCGGACAGGTGTAAGGCAAGGACGGGTACCAATGGCATGTCTGCTCTCTAGTGACGTGCTATACCACGGCATCAGAGGATGTGCGCCAGACACGGCAGACGACTCGGCGGCACGCCATAGTCGACGGGTGCTGAGACTCGGTGTTGGCGAGGCAGTCGATCTTCCAAAAGACGAGATGGCGGCAAAGGCATTTCGAGCTACATAGTGACCCATCGTCTGCTCGTTATCACCGACTCGGCATTGTTGAAAGGGCCTCGAGCGATTCCAAGAAGTGGTCCAAGGGAACGGCACACCAACCTCGCTGCAAAGCCTCGTAGAAAAAGCGTCATAGAAAATATTCCTTGGCATCATCACATGCCTGAGAAAGCACCGTTTGTTGCCATTTCAAGTCCACAAGTCTTTGAACAGAATACCTGATGGTTGGTTCTGAGTCGCTCGCTCCTTCGCTATTGTACGTGTGCTGTTGCGTGTGTCAACATTTGCGAGGTCTGCTGGCGTGCTATTTCGATTAGTTTGCACTGACAAGCTTTGAGAGCGCGCTTGCTCTTGATACTTCAAGTGTACAGTCACTACTTTGTTGCCTACATTGTGTGCTCCGTCAACAACTTGTTCCGTGATCCATACCTCTCTTGAGCAGACAAGGACATAGTTTGTCAAGGACCTTCGAGTATGATGTCGCCAAGTCTCCGATGTACTGTAACTCGGTATCGAACCCAAAAAAAAACGTGTTTTAGAAGACCACCGTTGTCGCTTGCAATCTTGGACCTTTAGGCGAATGCAGGCAAGCAACGGACTTCGTCTCGCCGACCTCGACCGAAGAGATTTTCCCTTCTCAATCAAGCCTTTCCGAGGCACACTCTAACGACAAACTTTTAGCTGCTCCGTTGAGCACATTTGGGTTCTCGAGAGGGTAGAAATGTTTGGACAACAACCCGCGCACTCGGCTCTTGTGCCCTGACTGTGGGCTTGGGCCCTACATCACTACTGAGTCATGGGCTGGCGGGAGGTCCCAGGACCTGGAAACTCGTTCCATGTTGCGAGCCTTGCGACAATCTCCCATCTTTAAGCATCAACCTCCTGCTGAAGCTATGGTCCCGTCGATCTGGTGTCTGGGGATTGTGCAGCATTGTCCTCCGGCATCCAAGCCATCCTTTCATTCGAATAAAACTTTCTATGTATCTTGGTACTCGTGTCTCAACGTCCCTGAACCCTCGAAGTTATGCTTCTTTTGTCCTTCGAAATCTGCATGAGAGATTCCACGACTGTTCTCCAGATGCCTCATTACTCGAGTACCACCAACCACTCAACTACTCCATTGATGTGGGCGATGCAATGTTTGTAAAGTACCGTGTCTATTGGCTTCCATCGGCATTCATGTCCCAGCTCTGCTCTCTCCACGGGCCGAGACCTGCACCTTGTTTTAACTCTGCCTTAACTCTGGGTATGCCCTACACTCACGTTTCAGCCTTGCCGTTGAGCAAGTCCAGCCAGATGTGGACGTACACCTCTGGACATGACTTGGGAGACTTCACACACCCTAACGCCCTTGTCGAACTTTGTGCTCCCCTCCTCGTACGTAACTAGATCTACAGTATCATTGGCCCATTGGCGCCTCGCATCTGATATTTCCAGTCTGGGCAGTGGGCTTGTAGTGTTTCTCTCTTGGAACCAGGAAATGATGGACATCATGTAATACATATTCTGCTGATACCCCGGCTGCGACAAGCCCTACTCTTGGTCCTCTCTCTTGGTCACCCGTATCTTGCAACATGAGGACCTTTCTGTCAGACAATTTCAAGTTACAGGAAGTAACTCGGGATGACTTGACCATTGCCAGTCTTTGCTGGGGGTGAATAACATGAATTGAAACCACACCTCAGAAATAACATATACTGACTCGTTTCGTAGTTTCACACTTGGCTTTGGATTTTTGACAACATGGAAGGTGTGCTATTACTGGTGTCAGTCACAAGCTCGGAAATGCTAACATTTGTCAAGGCTCTCAAGCAAACCACAGCCATGTATCAGCGTAATGGTCTTCGAAGACTGAGCACTGCCTATGTGTGGATGATCTGGTTGGAGATCTTTGTTTGCCTTGGCTTTAGTATCATCTGCTGGTTACACCTTCGAGGTCTCATTGCTCCTAGGTACACAATGTGCACCATAACGCTCTACGCCACTTCTGACTCTTGAACAGCTTCGCCTTCTACTTCAGCATCTTGACGCTGTGGGCTTTACAGGTGCAGTTCTTGCTGCAAATCATCATCAACCGTGTTGGTGTTCTTATGCTGGATCGCAAACGGGCACAAAACCTCAAGATCCTTGTTGCAGTGATAATCACCCTCATCAACGTTTCTGTCTACTGCATCTGGGTTCGTCCTTCATCGCTTATTGTACCCTAAGGATTGTCGCTAATACCTCTCAGGTGCCAGCAAGACTCCAGACTAGTAAAACCTACATCAAGATAAACGATGTATGGGATCGATGCGAAAAAGTCATCTACCTGGTCGTTGATGCTGCACTGAACTGGTACTTTGTCCGCGTGGTCCGTCGCAATCTCGTCAAGCCCGGGTTGAAAAAGTATCAGAGCCTTGTGAGGTTCAACTTGTACATCATTGGCTTCTCCTTAGCTATGGACGTCCTCATCATCGCCATGATGTCTCTCAAAAACTCCTTTGTCTATAGTAGGTCGCTCGATGTCCATGAAAGAACACGTCGAATACTGACCATGATACAGTGCAATTCCACCCGCTCGCATACATTGTGAAATTGAACATCGAGATGACCATGTCAGAACTTATCGGCAAAGTCGCTCGAGCTCAGAACAACCCGCATGGAGCCGTCATGCCCAGTACCAGTACCGGTGACCGCTCAGGAGGACGATCTCGTGTGACCAGAACCGGAGACGACAAAACACTTACCCAATCCAAAATCAACGCTTTCACCGGCCGTTCGGAAGACATGGAAATGGGCATTCTGGAGAACTCTGGCCCGCCGCACAACAACCTTCAAACGCAGATCGAAGCAGACAACTCATCAACTGACGGCTCTGATCGTGATGATGAGTCTATTGACAAGTCAGGCGGATTCATTCGAAGGAAACAAGAGTTCCACGTTCGGGTAGAGCAAGCAACGCCATCACCTGATGCAGAGATCGAAAGGCGATTGCAAGACGGAGGTGTTGAGTCTTCGAACAACGGATCCGATCAGCACAACACACATTGGAGGTCATATTAAGGTTTACAAGATGGTTGGGATTTTAGGGACATGTCCATCAGAACACTCTACGAGCAACAGCATAATTTCCTTTGTCTATCCATTCATATACCCAGATTAAGAATATAGAGGGAAGTACACACATTGCACACGAGGATAGCTTTAAAGCATAACTTCTACTCATCATGCCATGTGTACATTGTGTTACATGGTATAAGCCGTCGAACAATCTTGGTTTGGCGATGGGCATGAAATAGATACATGGCATTCTCATACTTGTACGCTTGAGAACGAAGGCTATCGCGCTTACGTACTGCCTCCAGCTGCACCACCAGCTGCTGCACTATCGACCACTCCCGAAGAAGAAGAAGAAGACCCCGATATACTGCTCTCATACACAGTAGCCCCCAATACAACAGTAATTGCAGATACCTAGATTGGGAACAAAACAAGTCAGCAAACAACCCTATCAAACCAACTTCATACCAACTCACCAACAACATGTCCATGCCCGGCGCAACATCAACCACCCATTCCAACTTACTCCCCGGCAAATACACCTTGAACTTATCCGTTCTCTTGACCGTCGCCACAACCTCACCGTCTAAAAGCACATCAGTCCTCAATCTCCAGATATCCTTTCCCCTAACCTCTAATCTCTTCACCTGTCCATCCACACCTACAAACTCGACATCATATTTGTATTTCAAAGCACTAGTGCGCGCTTTAATATGCACAAGTTTGTCTTCAGATTCCGGGGTTGTGATGCTCCAGTCACCTAGACTTTTGGTCTTGTGCAGATCGAAGAGTGGGAGGTTGGTTGAGTCAAAAAAGGTGCGTTTTTGGGACCAGGAGAGAAAGGTGCCGTTTGTGGTGAAGAGGATATCGGAGGGGGAGGTTTCTGGAGAGACTGAAAAGTCGATGGCCGAGATGTCGCGTTGTTTGACGCGTAGGGTTGTGGGTGCTGTTGCTATGTATTCTGGTCGTAAAGCAATAGGAGAACTTGGACTCGCGAGCTGTGGTGGTGGCATGTCTTTACGACTGGATTTTTTGATTTGTAAATACAAAATAAGAGAACTACATCTTACGTGCGTTCAAGGCATATTATCGTACAGTCAATTCTTCTGGTGGGACCGAAGGATTATTGATCGTCAACTCCAAGCGTTGGCGCCGATTAACCACCAACCAACCTCTATAGCGAAACATCCGACCAAAAAGACAAAAACGATGAGGAATGTACAGCAGCATGACAGAAAGGAAGTCGAGAGCAGAAGGAGCGTGAAAACTTCTGATTTCGGCGTCATTTCTCTTTTTGACCCTGCTCAACAAAACATACACGCACACTCTACACGGAACAGGAAAACAAAAAAAATGATCGCGAGCACGCGACAAAACGTACAGCAGTAGGGATTCCCCAGTCGTCACCGACCTGAGTACTAATCTACCGTTCAACTGCTTATGTATGGCAGAGCGGACGGGATGCCCAGTTTTCAGCTGACTGTGGCCGTACGTGCTTGGAACATGATATTTTTGGAATATAATCCTCAGTTGTCTCTATAACCTCCCTTCCATGACTGTTTCTTTATACCGGATGAATTGCATCCTGCTTAGTTCATCTTCTAATCCCGTCCCTCATCAACCCTGCTACCTCGCTCGGCCGCCAGCTATGGCATTTTTCAATGGCTATTGCTCGGTACAACTCAGTATTTTGCTTCGGGTCTCGGGCCAAAGCAGCTCGTGTTGTAACACCGCGACGGGTTCTCCGACGGGGCAGACTGCGGGGAGACAGAGGGGTCACCCATGGAGGGGCACGATCAATCTTTACCCAGCAGCCTGAGCATGTGAACAAAGCACAGCAGGAGGGGCGATCATGTTCCTCGTAAGCAAAGCATTCGATGAAGGCATATTTAGATCACTTGGACTTCCGAGCATTTGACCAGGCATCGTCTCATTGCCTATCTCCTCTAGTGTTACACCATGTTATCGAAGCAGGACAATCGCCTCGTTTTCAGCTATGATGCCGACAAACTCTGGATCGAGCCGTGGGGCAAGAATGCATTGCGCATTCGTGCCACTCAGTTGAGCCAGATGCCCTCTGAGAATTGGGCTTTGAATGAAGTATCAAGCTCTAATGCCGTGATTGAGATTGGGAAGACTTCCGGATCTATCACCAATGGCGAAATTAAAGCTGTGGTCTCAGCCAAGGGAAAACTGACAGTCTACGGTCATGATGGAAAGATCATTCTCGACGAAGCTGTTCGCAACCGACGCGATGTTTTGGACCCCAAGTGCAGCGCCATCGACAGAGATGCTCGAGAGTTCCAGGCGATCCCTCCCACCAACGACTACCACATTGTCTGGCGCTTGGAGTCCCTCGACAGAGACGAGAAAATTTATGGCATGGGTCAATATCAGCAACCATACCTCGATCTCAAGGGCCTTGACCTTGAACTTGCTCATCGCAACTCGCAAGCCAGTGTTCCTTTCGCTGTGTCTTCGCTGGGATATGGTCTTTTGTGGAACAACCCTGGTATCGGAAGAGCCGTGTTTGGCAAGAATATCATGTCATTCGAGGCCCTCAGCTCGACCGTCTTAGACGCTTGGATTGTTGCTGGCGAGACACCTGCAGAGATTGTGGAGGCATACGGTGGAGTCACGGGTACTGTACCCATGATGCCTGAGGTATGTAACATGAAAAGACGATCTTAGTCATTCCTGCTGACTTGCATTCTCAATTGTAGTACGGCCTTGGGTTCTGGCAGTGTAAGCTTCGTTACCAGACTCAAGAAGAGCTTCTCGAAGTTGCGAGAGAGTATAAGAAGCGACAATTGCCCATCGACCTTATCGTTATTGACTTCTTCCATTGGCCCTTACAAGGAGAATGGAAGTTCGACCCAACCTATTGGCCTGATCCACAAGCAATGGTTGACGAGCTGAAAGAGTTGAACATTGAACTCATGGTCTCCATCTGGCCGACTGTAGATCGAAGATGCGAGAACTATGATGAGATGATTGAGAAGGGTCTGTTGATTAGATGTGATCGTGGCAACAGGGTCTCTCTCGACTATATGGGAGATACTGTCCACTTCGACGCCACCAACCCCGAGTCAAGAGCGTATGTCTGGAACAAAGCCAAGCAAAACTACTACTCGAAGGGTATCAAAACCTTCTGGCTGGACGAAGCCGAGCCAGAATACTCTATTTATCACTTTGATAATTGGAGATATCATCAAGGATCAAACGTCAGCATTGGAAATGTCTACCCCAAGGAGTACGCTCGTGCATTCTACGAGGGGCAAGAGGCCGAAGGACAGAAAAACATCGTCAATCTGTTGCGATGCGCATGGGCTGGTAGCCAAAAGTACGGTGCCCTGGTATGGAGCGGAGACATTGCTTCCTCTTGGTACAGTCTGAAGAACCAGTTCGCTGCCGGACTCAACATGGGCATGGCAGGTATAAGTTGGTGGACAACTGACATTGGTGGGTTCCATGGTGGTAACATCAATGACCCAGCCTTTCACGAGCTGTTCGTCAGATGGTTTCAGTATGGTGCATTCTGTCCTGTGATGCGTTTGCACGGAGACCGTGAACCGCACATGCCTCAACATGGCACTACAGGCGGTGCAGCCTGTTTGTCCGGGGCTCCGAACGAGGTCTGGTCGTATGGTCCCGAGGTCTATGAGATCTGCAAAAAATACATGAAGATCAGAGAGGACATGAGAGAGTACACTCGAAGTCTGATGAAAGAGGCCCATGAGAAGGGTTCTCCTATCATCCGACCTATCTTCTACGACTTCCCTCAGGACAAAAAGGCTTGGACGATTGAAGATCAGCACATGTATGGCCCTAAATACCTGGTGGCTCCGATTCTGAACCCTGGTCAGCAGAAGCGTACAGTTTACCTGCCCGCTGGTGCGACCTGGGCTGCCTTGGAAGAGGGTAAGACTTATGATGGTGGTCGCGAGGTGGAGGTCGATTGTCCCATTGAGAGCATGCCTGTCTTTGTAAAGCAGTAGGTTGACAAGCTACTGTTGAACAAAGTCCACAACGCTGTAGATTAGATACTACGATAATACACAAAGAATGCTCGCGACACCCGGGTCTTTCTCTCCACTGCAGTTCAGCGACAAGGTCATTGGATCATGCTGAGCTCTCATGTATCAACGAGCTTGAAGCATTGAAAGAAGCTACAAGTCGAGTCGTTATATCGAGTCAAATCACATTGTGTTCGTGAATTGATGTTTAAACGCATTGCGCCGGACAACATTTGCTTGGCCAGGGTCACCTTAGATTAGCCGCAAGATTAGCCGCGGCGGTGCTGCAGCTCGGTCGAATGGTGTCACTTTGGCCTGTAGCGTCAACACACCTGCGCGGACACAAGACTATGTATAACTAGTTCGAAATGTCCGAGAGCGAGCCCACCGTACCTCGCGGTGATTCACAACGAAAATGTTCAATTTGCAACCTCGTGTTCCAGAGAACAACGCATTTGCGACGCCATATGTTGACACATACACAAGACAAGCGATTCGCGTGTTCACAATGTGGAAAGAGCTTCGTTAGAAGGTCAGTATTGCCGCCATGTTTGCCTTGAATGAGAAGACTCAGACTAGTTTGTCTCGACTTTTCTCTTCGTGCAACATTATTCAAACTTGTCTGCTCTTGTCTGTTCTCAAGTATTGACTTGAATTTAGGGATACTCTCCATCGGCATCAAATAACCCATCGCAATGCTTCTAATAGACCTCGATCAGGATCTACTGATGCCCTATCAGCTCGCGCTTGCAAAGCCTGCGCCAGTGCTCGTGTGCGATGCTCAAGACAAAGTCCTTGCGAAAGGTGCAACTCGAGAAGGCTGCAGTGCATATACGAGGGTTCGGATCGGAGGCCTGAAACGGCCTCGGAACCATTTACAGAAGCTGTGACGGCGCCAAATAATCAAGAACAGATGAGCCTGCCTCAAGATAACACAGGTGTTATGCATCATGACATTGACAGTGGCGACTCACAGACTCATGTGTCTGTGCTTGATGCTCACCACCCATCATTTTTGCTACCAGCTGCTTCGCAATCAGCCAGAGAGCAGACGGGTGTTATGATAGATCCAACGTGGACGTCGGAAGGTCATGCATCAAGCGCGTCTTATAACTTTCAAGACCCAGGAATCATCGCACCTTATATTGACAAAGATTCATCTTCACTACCGGCTACCAACTGGCTTCCCTACACCAACAGCATGGATTGGGATTTTGACTTCTACATGTCACAAGCATTAAACAATTTGTCTCCTGCGATGGGTATGCATCAAGCGAACATGTGGTCCCCTAGTGCCAGTATCTTGAACAACTGTACAAACCTTGCTGGGAGTCCTGGAGCTGGAAGCAAGTCTTCTCTTGCCGAAGAATCTCCAGCAGCATTGTCCACAACAAACTCTGCAACTTCTTCGAAACGCCATGGGACTTTCTACGTCGATGGCGAGGTCTCCCGATTGACCAGAAGGCGTAACATAGCCGAGAATTTGTCGACCCAAGATCAGATAGGCAGCACAGGCAGCCGCCTGGAATTCAACTCCGCAGAAGCAGAGACGCCTGTGAGAGACACCTCGATGTTACCACAAGTCCCAGTTCAAACCTATGATCGTATACTGGAAAAGTTTCGCGACCTTTGTATTGCTAACAACCCAGCATTATGTTTCGAGAGGTTCAGATCTGACTCGTTTCCCTCTCGTCGAACCATGGAAATATGTATCGAGTCCTTCTTCAACAACACAAACACGACATTCCCTATAGTCCACAGGCCGACAACTTCACTGGAAAAAGACGATGACTGGATACTCTGTTTAGCTATGGCATCCATAGGAGCCATCACATCTTCGTCCGCCTCGATTGTATCCAATGCTGAAGCTTACCGAACCTTCTTACAGCGAGCTATCACCACGCAATCCATGCTATGGACACGTGCCACAAGCCCACCGGAGCTATCTTTCATGCAAGCATGCATCATACATGACATTTTGGAGCTCTATCTTCAGCAAAGTACCAACGAGGAGGTGCTGGCAGGTACTATCTCGTTCTCAAGCCTCTGTGCCGATATCAAACGATCTCAATGGTTGAGCTTGAAAGAGCTTGAGTGGAACACCACATGG